>APFE030686449.1:107461-122189 GCA_000404065.3 Pinus taeda | reverse complement strand
TAGGTATAGAGTTAGGTAAAGTGTGTTTCTTTACCATTGTACATTTTGTAACTTACAATTCGACGGTCACGATATGTTGTGATCCGACGGTTCATTCTCTCCTCGGTATTACCGACACTTGATCCGTGGCTTGACACCCGATTGGTCCATGAATTCTATTTAAAGCGCATGGAGGGTCATTTGTAGGTTAACCGTGCATGAGAGAAGCTTATGTAAATTTTCATTCTTTTATTAATAAATTGCCTGTAGTAGCCAGGTTGGCGCAGACCATGGACTGTTTCCCTCTCTGAGGGTTTTAACCACATCAAAATACTGGTGTATTGATCTGTGATCTGTTTGTGAGCGGTGTCCTTTTGGTGTTATGTTTGAGGAACTTACCCTGTAAATTCCTACACCATGCCATTTATCTTAGCTTCTGTTAGCTTTTGTGAGCGTGACATTTGTTGCACTTGTTCTTGTAATTTTGATATATATGTAGCATTTCTTCCTCTTCTTCATGAGTCATGCTAGAGCTTTCAGGTTCCTTACTAGGTGTTTGCATTTTTCTTTCCTCGAGGCATCAATTACCGATAATAATGCTCTACTATGCCCTTTGAATTCCTTCAAAATAATTTTTCAAACCAAGCTTAAGAAAAAATTTAAAAAATCTACACACATTTTTTCACTTTGTAGGAGCTCAATATTGCCTCTGATGTATCTCTGTAATTTCGCATCATCCAGTTCTGGAAGTGCGATCTGCGGTAGCCCTCTATGTCTTCTTTCCAATGCCACTAGTCTGACCCCAATTGGATTCTCCAATGAAGAGTTATGCCAAATCTCCCACAGCGAGCTGATTATAGACTAATTCAGTAGAGCAAACTTGTACTATAGACCATGTGTCCCTGTTTCTACCTTTTTCTCTGAAAAATATATGGAAGAAACTATAGTCCGTCCTTTTTCTGTGCCTTCTTATGAAATTTCAATCTGATGCTCAGAGAGAATGTTATGATGATTTTCCCCAGGTCACCTGTTTGGAATGTAATTCAGGAGTCTACAAAAACGACAACTTCCTCAGATCATATCTCCACACATATAGCACGAAAATCTCTGAAATTCGGACCTGAGAGTCAGTGCGATTTCTTCTCAATGGGTTTTTTTTTAAGCTTCTAAAACGTCGCAAAAAAAAGGTTATAGCGAAAATTCCATGATGGCCTGTTTGGAGCAGCAAAACCATAGAATCCAAAGCTCTGATACCAAATGTTATGAAACCAACTCAAGAAAAGATAGAAAAGATAGATCAACGCCTTAGAATTCAGCCTCTTCGAGGGGGCAACCTCCTTTACATTAAATAAATGAACAATTCTTGAATGATACAAATGAAAAGACCTCCTTTCTATATATAGGAGTCTAAGGGGTCATAACATAATCAGAGTTGACATAACAATAATAATGTAAGGGCACAATAATAACAATAGTGGGCTTATATGGGGCATAGTAGTAACAATATGGGCACTACATGGGTACATCTATATAATAAGTGGGTTGTACTAATAACAATAAGGGGTTACACTAGTAGTATAGGGGCCTAACACCCTATGAAGATGCTTTGGTGGCAGGTCCAAAGAAGAAGGGAAGGAAGAGAAAATGCCCCAAGGTAAAAGACAGAGATCATGCACTAGTACTTGGGAAGGGCATTAGATTTGATGATTTTATGACTACTATAGAAAGGGTTTTGGTTGAAATAATTAGAAACAAACACTATATTGTTTCACTTGTGAGGAGATGGGCGCAGGAGAACTAGGGACATATTCTGGATGCACTTTGATCCGTCTGTAAAATTTATAAGGTTGGTTTGCATTCAGATTTAGAAAATAATAACATGAGAGATGGGTACTTTCACACTACGAGAATATTGAAATCGATCCTATGTATTTGAAAAGGTGGAATCCCCTTTTTTACCATGAACAAGAACAATTAGGATCAAGTCGATATGGGTCAGGTTTCTGAGCCTCCCCCTTCATATTTGGATGGAATATGTTTTTCATTGTATAGGGGATGAACTTGGACTTACCTTGATTATGACAAATCATATATGGAATCGAGGAGAATGCTTTTTTCTATGGTACTTGTCTATCTTGACACTAGGGAGGGTTTGGTGGCCAATTTGGTGCTTCACTACAAAGGATTTGTGCACAACCAGATTCTATATTACGAAGGGTTACCATTTAGGTGTTGTTGATGCCATGAAGTCGGTCATGTTTACAAAGAATTCCCTTTGAATCACATAGAAGGAAGGGATGCAATAGAGGACACGATGAATAATAGGACAAAGAAGGCCTCGATTATTGAGGAAATTATTGTGCCTGGGAACTACTGTCACTGTGACCAGGGCACATAAGAGGGAATTAAATCCGCTAGTGATTCGTGTTCAAGGTAGTCTCAGGCCCGAGATCTCAATCGTGATAAGGATTGTCGGACGGGGCATCTGCCTCCCTATTCTCTCACCGATATTCCTATTACCTCTCCCTCTATGTAATGTATCAATTCATCTATGATTTTTTTTATGTATTTCCTATCTCTATTACTTTGTATGCCTTGGGGATCCCTATAGCTCCTCATTGTCTAGGGGTTATATGTTAACCTATTATCTCCATACCTATTTGCTACCTGGCTCCTACCCCTCATATCCATCTGGCATTGGTGGAAAAATTGATTTCTGGAATAAGACATAGATATAACCTCAGATCACACTCCAAGTCTTACAGTGACCTCATCTCCCTCTCATGTCATGGGGGAGGACTAGGACCTCTCTCACAAACTAAAATTCCTAAAATCCCCCACGGAAGGCAATCCCACATCTCCAAAGCCATTAGTAGTGCATGTCTAGATATTATTATTGGTCGACAACTCTAATTAGAAGGGGTTCTTAGAGCAAGGAATACCCTATCTACTAATCCCCAATGAAGTGACTCTCCTTCACTTTTCTTGGGTTGGCTAGTTCCTCCAAAAGGCTAGCACTAGAACATATCATCAACGCGAATAATCTCGATATCATATTCCTATAGGGAATGTTGGGTAAAAACATTGACATTGAAACATGCGTCGAGATCATATCTAAAAATTGGTTTGTTTTTGAAATAGATGTGAGGGGTCTATTAGGCAACATAGCTATCGGTATTAATCGCAGAACCATCAACATTATAAAATTTTGGGGATCCTAGATAATGATTTTTGTTGATGTTTTGTTTTGTTTTTGTTTTTTTTTTAATAATTTAGTAGACAATTTAGGATTTTCAATATTTATGGCCCTTGTCATGATAGAGGAGTTTTTTGAAATTATCTTATGAAAACATTGTTGATGAGTTATGATCACTTGATTTTTGAAGGGGATCTGAACTTCTCTTTGGGGAGAGTTGAATGTTGGGGGGATCATACCAATGCAGATATGTTTTCGGATTATTTTTCTCCCTTATTGGAAAACCATAAAATATTGACTTTTACATGGCTCATAACTCTCCAACTTGGCGTAGTAGAAGCACTGGGGATGATATGGTTGCGAGAAGACTAGATCATTTCTTGATAAAGGACACGTTGTTGAATCATCTCTCCCTCTTCAAACAATTGGTAGGTTTGGGAGGTCTATCTGATCACCATCCCATCTATTTGGAGTTGGTCTGGCATATAAAAAAAGCAAAGGCCCCTTTTAAATTTTACTCAACTTGGTTAAAGGAGGAAGTGTGTAAGAACCTGGTTAAAGAGCATTGGTGACCTCGTGAATTCAGGGATGATAGGACACTTGCATCCCAATTCAATGAAAATGTAAATAACATTAATAGGAAAACATTGGAGTGGTTAAAAGGCAAAAAACAACGAGATATGGAATCTCTGAGAAAGATTGAAGAGGAAATATCTCATTTAGAAGAGCCTGATGGTGGGGCACATATCACAAATGAATAAAAAATACACCTCATCCATCTTAATATGGAAAAAAAAGTATATTAGATACACAAGAAGAAACATGTAGACTTAGGAATGGAGAAGTTTGGCTAGAAGTGGGAGATGACAATACAAAAAAAAAATCAACAGTATGCGAAGGGAAGAAAGGAACTCAACACTAAATTGTCCCTTGAAGGTGCAGCTTGAAACAAGGTTTCAAATTTCAGGGACTTGACTAGAATGGGTGTTCAACATTTCCAATTGCTTTTCTCTGCTCCCACGGTGGCTTCATTGGCCGAAATAATGGATATTTCAAAACACATCCCCCAATTTGTCATGGAAGAGGATAATGAAGATCTTGATCAACCTGTATCTCGTGGGGAACTGGAATCAATACTTCACTGATTCAAGAAACACAAAATCCCTGGACTGACAAATGGATTGTTGAATTTTACCTGAGCTTTTACGACCTAATTGGTACTGATCTATTAAATGTAGTTGAAGAATGTCGAACCTCTTGGAATATGTATGGAGCTTTCAACACTACATTCATAGCATTGATTCTTAAAACAAACAACCTAAATCCTTTTGATAATTACAGACCCATATCATTTTGTAATTTGATTTACAAAATCATTACTAAGATCATTGCAAACCATATCAAGCTAACCCTATCTTGTCATATTTCATTGGGATAATTTTCCTTCCTAGAGGATCGCTAAATACATGAAGTAATTGGGGTTGCAAAGGAAGGATTACACACCCTAAAGACCAATAAATTTAAAGGAATGATCTTAAAAATAGACTTATCAAAAGCATTTGATAGAACAAACTGGCTCTATATCATAATGATATTGACTCATCTAGGCTTTAACAACAACAACATAAATTGGATCAAATGTTATATCACTAAAAGAACATTTGCGGTAATGATAAATGGTGTAGCATCAAACTTCTTCCATTGTAAGAGGGGACTTCATCAAGGTTGTCCATTGTCCCCCCACCACTTTTGTTATTAATGGAAGGATTAAGTAGATTGGTTAAGAGAGCAAGAAGATGAGGCACAATTTTGGGTGCTCCTATGGCGGGTGAGATTAATATCACGCATCTATTATTTGTCTATGACATGATCATTTTTCTAAATGGATCTCATCGAGACTCGTCATCTTTCAATGATATTTGGACTCTTTTCTGCAAAGAAATGCGTATAGTTGCAAAAAATCTTAAATTGACTCTCACGGCGGTTGGATGTTCTTAGGATGAAGTATCTTATGCCAGAGGACTTTTCCTTTTTTAGATTAAGACACTTGAGGGAGGCATAAAATATCTCAGATTCCATTTAAAATGAAATGACTGCAAAAAGGAGGATTATATGTGGCTAGTGGCTAAAATTGAGAACAAAATATAAACTTGGAATCATAAGTGGCTATCACATGCTAGCAGTGTAATCTTAATTAAATTTGTCCCTGAATCCATCCTATTCTTTTGGATATCTCTATCTTAGATTCCGAAGGGAATTCTGAACATTATTCGAAAGTTTTGTTGTAATTTTCTTTGGTGAGATACGAAAGAGAGGTAGACCTGTGCATGGGTCAAATGGGACAAAATCGCATTGCCCAAAAAGTGGGGAGGCTAGGGTATAAAAAATCTTTATAATTTCTCGCAGGAATTGGTGGGTAAAGTATGTTGGCATATTATCTCCTTTAAAAACCTATGGACTGATGTTGTCACCAGAAAATATATATATCCCCTCTCTCTTGTACATTGGTTTCGACTACAAAATAGGAATAGATCAAACATTTCCACAATCTGGAAAGTTGTTATTAAATCCTCTACCCTTATCACATCTGGTCTTTCCTGACTTATCGACACTAACTATAGAGTCTGTATCGGTCTTGACCCTTGATCTGGTTGTGCAAATCAACATATACTCCCTCCTAAACTGGTTTCATACTTAGCATCACAAAGGATCTACCACCTCAATCTAGTTTCTCACAGTGATCATCCATCCATTTGGGGACAAATTTGGAAATCTGCAGAAGCTTTGAACATACATGAATAATGGCACCATGCCTGGGAAGACTACACTCATTCACTTTCCATTTCTCACATCTGCATACATGATCATGAGGATGAACGCCTTTTGGTACACTCTAAGTGGGGTTCTTTATTGCCAAAATATGGTTATTTACAGATCATTGCCTCAAAGGATATTGAGTACATCCCATGGTGGTGGAAGCATCTTTGGAAGTTGAAGAGTCTATCAAAAGACAAACTATTTTCTAGCTGTATATTGGAGAATAAATTTCCATCTGGCGAAAACTTAAAAAAGAGATCCTTCTATGGCCCATCCTAGTGCGCACTATGAAAATATGTTGAGGAATTAGTGGTGGATTTTTTTATTTCTTGTCCATTTTCTAAACAAGCCTAGAACTCTATTTATCATGGCTTACCTATCAACATCATATGGTGGGGTTACAATTCTTTACTGGCATGGCAACAATGGTGGTCTGAGGCTTCACCTGTAAAACTTAAAAACATCCCTCTCCTCACTTGTTGGGCTATCTGGCTTGGTAGGAATAAAAAAAGTTTGAAGAGGTATCCTCTCTTCATGTTGCAATTAGTGTCCAAATTACTGCAATAAATAATCTTCTGCCCAATGAGGACTAGTGAACTCCAGTGTTTCAACAATGATGTTGCAACTCCTGGGACTCCCTACTTTACTTTTATCAACCCAATAGTTCGTAACAAACTTGGAAGCGATGGTGCTATATGCACAAGTACTAGCTCTTACTGCAAGTTGTCACTTGATCAGCTGGCACAAGTTCGCTAGGAGCTCAATCCAACTTCTATGAGTTTTTCGAAGAATCTTTTAACTGTGATGGATGAAAGCTAACTCAAAAGAGGCTAGTCTACTTGCAGAAAGAAGATAAAAGCTAAAAGAAAATGAAAACCCTAGCAAACCCTAGTTTTACCGACTAACCCTACTTGTGCAAGGAAAGAGATGAAAGCTGCTGAAATGGATGCCATTGACTCTTGAAAATATGAAAAAATATGGAAAAATCATCTTTTTGTATTTTTGATTAATTTTATGCAGAATTATTATGCATGTGTTTTAACTATTTTTTATTGTGCAGAGGTTTATTAGCGAAAGGAAATGGAGTGGCCATTTGCAATAGGTTGGAAGGTGAGAATAGGACCTAAGGGGTCCCTAACACCCTTCTGGAGAATTCCACAGTGATCAGATCTTGAAAAACTGCTCGCATGAACTTCTACAGGAAGTCTACAGGGGATCTATAGGAAGTTCTACAGGCACAGACCGAAAGTGGTTTTTAGAGGGTTGATGGTGGAAAAACGGTGGGAAAGTGGAAATGAAGGATGGATAAGGATATTGAGGGGTATAGAATCTGGTAGATGAAGCTCAGGAGTGAAGAAGATGGTTGGAGTTGTTCAAAGGTGAAGGAAGCAATTTTGCACAAAAACGTAAAAATTAGGGTTGTTTGGGAAAGTGTGAAAAATGAGTGAAGAAATCCTTGGAAAAGAGATTGGAATGGGTTGCATGATGAAGGAAGGATAGGTTGTAGTGTCTTACAAATACTTTTCACACTTCTATTCAAAACTGATCCAAGCAAGACTAAAAAAAATAGAGATTTATCTATTTTGACCTAACTCTGACCTAGAAAACTAGAAACGTGATGAACAGAAATTTATAGACCATAAATCATGCAAGAAAGATATGGAAACTAAGCAAGAATAAATATAAACATGAAAGCACAACTGATATCAACTTTTCCAACTTAAAATCTAACACTAGAAATTGCATTGGAAGGCAAAAACAGTGTTTTTGTGCGAGCAAGTGTGATTTGGTCTCAGTTCATGGTCCCAAGGAGCGAGAAATGAGATCAAGGACTACTTGATAGCCTTTTTCTGGATCTTTTCTATTATCAAACTATCAAATCAACCTGAATCATGAACAACTATCTTAATCATTAAAAACAACCTAAGTAACAAAGCAATATTTTAACCTAAATAACATAAATTATTCTATGAATGCAAGAAAACACATAAAAGTACACAAAGGAGGTACTAGCACTTGGGTTGGTCCCAACCCAAAGAACTAGAGCCCCCTAAGAAAGCTCAGAGCTGGTGCAAAGCATGATTCATCTTAATTAATAATAAAAAAAAACATTACATCACAAAAACTGTTTGCAAGAAGAACTCGAAAATGTGTTGATACAAGGTTGCACTAAAGTTCGAAAATAAATTGTTCATTGGCTAACATCTAACTAAAACCTGACTAGAAAAACTGAGGCCCTCAACCTTCTTATTTATACAAATGGGGACCTCCAACTGTCCTCCTAAAATCAAGGAACTCAGCTTCTTGGAACTGAAGATAACAACAGTCCTACTTGACTTCTTTGGCTACCCCTTGGCTTTGTGCTCTGAGATTTTGATGGAGAATTTGAGGTAAGGGCTCATAAATGAATGGGACAACCTCCTACAAATCCTCTCCCTTGTCCTTCCACGAATTTGGCTGCCAAATGCTCATTAAACCTTTGATTTTGTCTCAAAATTGACCAAAAATATGCATAAAGCACACATTAGACTTTTTGGCATAATGACTAACCCAATTCACTCTATTAGCATAAATATGGTAAAAAAAGTGCAATAAACTAATGAGAATGGTGGATTAAGTCGAATTAAGAGGTAAAATGAGCCCATATAATTACCCATTTCTGAGGCTCATCATCACCCCCTATTGAAGGTGTTGCTCATCCTCTAAGAAACTAATCTATCTCTTCATCTTTGATTACCTTGGTGGCCTCCCTATCATCCCAAGCTTTTGACGTGGTCTACTCATGTGTGTCATAAAATTCTACCTTCTTTTCCATGTCCTTCCACTGCTCCTCCTATTCTACTTGTTTGAATTCTTGTGCTTTTCCTGGCCTTGAAATACATGGAGGCCTGCCTTTTTATCTCTTCTTTTGGCTTAATTGGTGTGCTCAGGGTAGTGAGACCAGCTACTGCCTCTCTTTCTAGAGTCTTAGGGGGCCCTTTCCTTGGTTTTGTCTCTGCCTCCTCTTTTTCTCCTCTTTTTTTCCTTCTTTCCCTGTTTGCTCTATTTCTTCTTTTTCTATCTCTTCATCCTTTTCCTCTTCTATTTTAGTTTCTTCTTCTCCTTTTCTTGTCCTGCTGAGTCATCAGTTACTTCATCTTCTCCCCCTTTCTGCTCTTCTTCCTCACTGTCAGAAGAATTGATATGATTCATATATGAGGGCTTTTATGTCATCTTCTGCTATCATGTTTTCTGAAGACTTCCCATGCTATAGGGAGTGTGAATGTATGGAGGGCTTCTTCCACTAAAATTTTAATTAACCCATGGTAAGCCAGCTGATATGGACTCCCTGCCTTAAACTTAATGCTGAAGTCTATGAATCCTTCTGTCATTGTGCTTATACCCCTTCTAAACACCAAATGTAGGGATGGAGACAAGAATTTTGAAGAAAACAGGAAAAAAGGGGAAAACTGTGTTTTTTTTTCTAAGAAACAGGCAAACCATTTTTAACGCAATTTCTCCCTTCTTTAGGCTTAATTCTTCCCTAAAATTGCATCACCTCTTTTGCAGGAACATGCAATAGATAAAAATGTTTGTTTTCTTCTTTTTTTAAGAAACATGCAGAAATTTTGAATGCAATTACTCTTATTTTTCAGGTTTAATCCTTCCTCAAAATGATATCATTCCTTCCACATATTGATAATCAAGATGGGTATGCATGGAACCTGCCTCTTGAAGCTAGAAACTTTGCGAAAACCCGTGCTTTCTTATAAAAAAAATAGCTCACTACCCCTCCTGTAGAACTGGTTGTAAGTGCTCCTGTAGAACCTGTTACTACTCCTGGAATTTTTTTGTGTTTTTTCACAACAGCAATTTGCAATTTTTCCTCTCTTCAAACTGTTTCCATTTTGAATTTTCTTCTTAGTTTTTGAAAAGAAATCAATTTTTTTACAGAACAAAGAACAAATAACACAATTTTTTTTTTCTTTCAGAGAGTGGACAGTCTTGCAAATTCATTTTTTTTTCACACAGGCTTAGTTTCTATGGTTGCATCTTTGTTTTTAGAATAATGTGAGAAAGAAAAAGACAGACTTTGAATGCAGAGGAAAAAAATAGAGAACTGTGTAGAACTCAAAGAAGCTATGCAGACAGACTTTTAAGCTTCATTCTCCTTCCTTTCAACCCAATACTATGTTTTTAATGCACCACCTTATACAAATAGGTCATATGCAGAGAGGTTTCCCCAAGCGTACCTCATTCCAAGCTTGAATTTTGAAAAAATCATCGAATTTTCCGGCTACAGGGCTGCTCTCTGCACTTCCTGTAAAAAAATTCCTGTAGATAGTGTTCCTGCTCCTGTAGACTGTGTTTGACATTCCTGTAGAACCCGATAAGCAAGAGGGTTTTGAAAAATGGCAGAGAACAACTGGTTCACTGCTATGGAGGTGGCATAGAGCTTGCTACAGCTGCGGGGATGATGGTAAAATGGAAACAAAGGTGGTGAGAGTATTTCAAAGATGATTTCTTACGACTATTTATGGAGACTTTCGGTGATGGAGGGTGAGCTGGCCAAGTTTACGTTGGCCCCATGCAGACCGTTGGTCCCCACTACAGTGCTATTATGAAACTTCATGTTTTCTGCCTGTTAATCACTTGACATTAGTTGCGTCGGAGTTCAAATCATCTGCCACTACCTGTTTTTTAAATTTCCCGTGAGTTGACTATACATGTGTGCTATGTGATCTCTGGATGAGTGCAATCGAACTAGCTGAGGGCATCCAGTTAACTATCCACCTTTCTGGCTTAATCAAACCATTTCATTCATTTATGAAGTTTTGAATCATACAGATGCAAATAGAGGAACTTGTTTAGACACTTACCTGTAAGTCGAAATGTGCGTGTTGCTTGGTTATTTTATTGTTGCATGCTCATATTCAATTGTTGCATGCCTGTATCCCTTCTGCTATATGATTTTTGCTTTCTGATGTGTGGCTATTTTTCTTGTGTAGGTATCCTTTGGCTAGATCTAAACTACAGGAGTTTGTTTCAACCTTCAAATTTTCACCCTCATGCTACGGATGCTAGATTTTTGCAGGACATCGACTTGTTTTGTCCATAGCTCCCAAACAATAAACTAGATTGACCTGAATTTTTTTGAGCATATTTCTATCATCAATATGCACCTCCCATAGAAAAATTGTGGTCAATGGATGCATGAATTTCAAGAAAAACTGAAAATGGTTGAAGGTGATAGAGGTCAATTTCTTGGAAACCGTGCACTAGAATTGGCTGAAATTGCTTGGGCAGGTTACTATCACCCATATGCATCTCCCCATGAAATAAGTTTTAAATGGATGCACGGATATGCAGAAAATGCAAAAATGGCTAAAGGTGATGGAGGCTGATTTCTTGGAAACTGTGCACTGGAATTGGCTAAAATTGTTTAGGCATGTTGTCATCATCCCTATACAAATCCCCATAAAACAGTTTTCTAAATGGATGCACGGTTTTCAAGTTAGGGAAAAAACAAATTTCTGCTCTATGTATTTTTGTATCAAAGCATTCTGTAGTTTTTTTGGACAGTAAGAAAAATGAGCTTGGGGTATGATGTAGGCATGGAAAAGATGGAAAAGGGGTTTGAAGACTGTAGGAGGATTTATAAACCATTTATGAAGCTTCCATGTTCCCCAAACTACTTTTGAAGTCCACTTCTAGCTTTCTGTAATTTCTATAAGATCCTCCTGTAGAAAACACAGTTTTCAGAAAAGAAGCACAATGAGGTGGAAAGGATGTCAAGAATGATGGAGAAGGGTGAGGGAAGGTAGGATAGGTGTTGTTATTGGTTTCAGAGCTTTCTTGGCACCTATTACTACTTCCTGAAGTTCTCTTACAGACCTGCAATACAACTAGAAATTCATGTTTCTTTTTTCTTTTTTTCTTTGTTTTTTTTTAAACAACTAGGGTGCGTCAAGGAGGTTTTCACCCTAATTGCCTGCCCTGGGCACCTCCAATGGAGATTTTCACCCATGGATCTTATTCCCTTTTTCTTTTCTCTTCTTTCTAACCCATTGACTGCCTCATGGAGAGTTTCAATCAATGAGCCAATCTGAGGCGCCTCCAATGAGGTTTTCTCTTTAGTTTTTTTTTTTCTTATTTTTTCTTTTTTTCTACCCTACCCTACTTGAAAAAATAATCATTTTCAAGTATAAGAATACTTCCAATGGAGCCATGTGCACATCGAGATGATAGACAAAATGATGTGCAGGCTTGAAATGCATACTTGGATAGGTATCCGGATTTCAAAGACCAAATGATTTGACTTTGAAGGGATCAAGCATAGTTGAGGAAGAGAGTGATGCTGCACCTTAGTGACCGTCTGGAACCATATCGCAATATACCTCTAATGTCCTTGGCCTTTCTGCTGATCTGAATCGTTCTTCATGTCTTCTTCTACCATGACCTTCATATCTTCCTCTTTTTTTTTATTCTTATCTTGAATACATGGAGGATTTGATGGTAACCATGAGGGAGCTCTCTCGATCTCTGATTCTATTGTCTTTTCTTCATCAAGTGCAGCCCATGGTTCTTTGCTCTTCTCTTTTACATATTCTTCTGCTGGATGTGGTCCTTCAATGATATCAATATAATCTCTTCCTTACAATACTCTTCCTGAGCTATGGTGAATATAATTGAGCTCAAAAGGAGTTGTTTGGAAAATGTTGTGCCTCAACATTATAATTGGGTTGAGCTACTCCAATGTGTGGGTTTGGAAATGGTGGTACGAGTAGTTGAGTGGGGGTGTATATTTGAGATGGATGTGGATGTGGTTGTGGTTGTGCGGGTGGTTTCCACTATATAGTTGCTGAGCCTGCCTGTTATTTGGGTTTAGGTTTGATTGAGCAGGCATTTGGGGCTGCCTTGGTGGAGCAAGAGGCTATGGTTACGGTTGAGCAGGGGGTGGAGATAAAGGAACGGGAAGAGAGTTGTACTAGGGCCTCCACCCCTGATGAGGTGCATTCCACTGAGGCTGTGGCTGAGCATAGGGGTGAAATGGATGAGTAGCTATTTGAGCATGATATTGAGATGGATACGACCAAGGAGGGGGTGTGGACGAGGAAGGATGAGCAGGGGGGCCCTAAGAAGGCATGGAACTGGCTTGATAGGGGTTGTAATAAGTTTGGGATGTCCCTTGCATTCTCTGCTGGTAAGGTCTGGGTCCATGTGGCCTCCTTTGATTCATGAAATAGAGTGGTTCAGTGGCACCTTTGGCCCTCTGATATGCAACTTTAATTCTGGGCAAGGAAGGGCACTAATTCGTAGGATGGTCCTCTTCACAGAAAAAACACACTTCTATGGAGAGCAATGGACATTCGTTCCTAGGATGCTTTCTAGTGCACCTGGGAAAAAATATGGCCAAAGCCCTCTTGGCTTCCTCTTGCTTCCTTTGGATCCACAGGGTATCCATTTGCATGGTAATTTTCTGTCTCATCTCGCTCTTGAAATATTCCCACATGTTTCCAATTTCACCTTCAATGGATGAGTTGGAAGAAAAGGCACTGCTCCCAACATTTATGTTTTCATCCATTTGTTCCAGAGGAATGTTTTCTTCTTCTTCTCCCCTATAGGTTCTTCAAATGTGATTTTTTGTCCACCTAAGGGTTCTTCTGGATCATTGCCACTAAAGAAGAGAGAAGGGTGACGTAGTGATATGGTGGGGGTGTTGGATAGGAATTTTCCTGAATTGTCTCTGTTCTTATGAGGCATGAAAGGAAATCTCTTTTTTGGGTAATTTTTGTTTCTTTTCTCTACTTTTACCTGCAAAAACTAAAATAGATTGAACTGCAACTAACTAAAATCTATCTTGCTGAAATGAAAATGCGGAATTGAAATGAAAGCAGGAAAGGACTAATATATGTTGTTGAAATGAGATTACAAAATTGAAATGAAAGAAGGAAATGTTAATGTACGCTTATTGAAATGAAATTGCAGAATTGAAATGAAATTGCAGAATTGAAATGGAAGCAGGAAATGTCTAATCTACGCTTGTTGAAATGAAATTGCTGAATTGAAATGAAAACAGGAAATAGTTAATCTATGCTTACTGAAATGAGATTGTGGAATTGAAATGAAAGCAGGAAATGTCTAATCTACACTTGTTGAGATGAAAATTGCAGAATTTGAAATGAAATAAACTACTTAGCAGAATGTTGCAGAAAAAAATAGAAGAAAGTAGTAATCACAAAGTACTCTGATGCTTCCCCAGCAATAGCGCCAAAAAGATGGTGAGCTCCAGTATTGCAGCAATGATGCTGCAACTCCTGGGACTCCCTACTTTACTTTTATCAACTCAGTAGTTCATAACAAACTTGGAAGCGACGGTGCTATATGCACAAGTACTAGCTCTTACTACAGGCTGTCACTTGATCAGCTGGCACAAATTCGCTAGGAGCTCAAGCCAACTTCTATGAGTTCTTAGAAAAATCTTTTAATTGTGATGGACGAAAGCTAACTCAAAAGAAGCTAGTCTACTTGCAGAAAGAAGATGAAAGTTGAAAGGAAATGCAAACCTTAACAAACCCTAGTTTTACCGACTAACCCTACTTGTGCAAGAAAAGAGATGAAAGCTACTAAAATGGATGCCATTAACTCTTGAAAAGGTAAAATGCATGTGTTTAAGCTACTTCTAAAGGAAAATATGGAAAAATCATCTTTTTGTATTTTTGATTAATTTTATGCAGAATTATTATGCATGTGTTT
>APFE030686449.1:64763-104578 GCA_000404065.3 Pinus taeda | reverse complement strand
TATTTTTTAAAATATTGTTTATAAGTAGAGTTTAACTTATATATGAAATGACTTTTTTCACAATATATTTTCTGGTTAATTTTAAGCAAAACTATGCAAAGATTTTTAAAAACTTGAGTTTAAGTTGTTTAATCCATAGAATTCAAATGTCCCGTATAATTTTTTAGAGTGTTGAATCCATTTATACATTCAAAATTGTATTTTAAGTAGCAAAAATTTACATTATAACTTGAAATTGTATAGTCGTATAAAAAACTATTTAACTATTAAAACTATATAATTGAAAACGATATTAATTATTGTTGTTAGCTCCACATAAATTTAATGTATTTAACAATTACAAATTGAATAGACCTAATAATTAATAGCATATATATCTTTTCAAAAGTTCATAAAGTCAAATGAAAAATAAAAGTATTAGACCCCTAATGATTAAATGGGTGTGTGAAAGGACATGGTTGCCAAAAGTAAGTCCACATTGTTAGACAATGAACGAAGTCATGGACTTTTTTGACATGAGTTGCATTATTCGCGATTTACTTATTTGGAGAATTAGCTCCTATTTATCTTGGGCATATTAATTATTGTTTTTCATCATTAAATGTGTTTGTTAATTAGTTGGATATAAGATATTTAGTCTAACTAAAATAGTTCCTAGATCAGTGTTTAGTTGAGAGATTTTCTCAACTAAGTGATTGTATAGTTAAAATAGAATTTTAATCTTATACCAATAATTAATGTATTAATATGTGTAATTGATCTAATGTAAATAACTTTTGGTATACATTATGAAAATTTAACTTAGTAAAGGGGTATGGGCCTAGGCCTAACCTCCCTTGACAACCCTTATCTCGATTGCAGGTTCTCGTAGCCTACCTACGTGGCTGTTTGGGCCCACTTCTCAGTCTCCGTTTGTAGAGACGGACGTTAACATTTATGGTCGGAATTGATTATCGTCCTCGCCCTGCCTAATGAAGAACGCGAGGCATAGAATTCAATTAAAGGTACCTGCTACAACGCTCCTACATGACCAACGTACTGCAATTTTATGTAAAGACCAGAATTATGCAAGGCCATCGATGTCATTATCAAAAGTTGTATACAAATTATATTTCTTATCACATTTGTTACTAGTTGTAGAGTGAAAAGTGAGGGATATATGTTTCTTTAAAACCAGGTGGCCACATCCACAGTTACTTGTTGTTGGTAGCCATCTTTACTTTAATGTAAATGTTTTCACTTAATTCAAGCTTTCACAATTTCACTCATGGTAAACCAATTAGGATTTTCTATTTATTCTCTATGATGTAAATTTTATTTAAAATTTAAAGAAGAATTAGTATTAATTCATCAAAAAGTTAGGTTTACAAATAAAGATATAAATATAAAGTATTATTTATAAATTAGTTATTATTATATGTAAGGTTTAATAATTAATTTTAAATTTTTATTTAAATAATATTTGTATTTTAAAAAAATTATTAATTTAAAAAAGTAATATTATTTTTTCATAAAATTTGAATTTTTTTTATTATTTCAAAAATTATTATTTTATTTAAAGATACATTTTACAACTTACTATGAAGGAGTTGTGTAATTCTTTTCATTATGATTATCAAGTTGATATCTTTTTAAAATAAAATAAAATTGATATGCCTATTTGGCTAGTTTTAATTAAAAACATTATAAATATCAATAATGTCACTCTCATTGTGTTCTATTGTTCACAACACAACTCACAAGAGGTAGTATAAATATTGCATCCTCACTTTGAGTTGTAAATAAAATATTTCTATGTTAATGTGAAATAACATAATTTTATATCAACTTTAAAAATATAAAGTAACTAAAAGTGAAAAAAGATATTATTGCAGCGAGATGCACATTCTACATTCCAATATGAGGAAGATGTGTATCTAGTTGATAGATGTCCCTTTGAAAACAAAAATTAAATATTTTCAAAATTAAAAAACAATGTCAGCCACAATGCATGTGATGACCAGAATGCAAGCGATTGTGACAAAAGGGGAATGAGGGCAATGATAATAGGCCATGAGAGCAAGTATAAAGGGAAAAAATCCCACTGCTCAGAGTAGTAAAGGCTTCAAAATGAAGGTCCAATCTCTCCCTCACACTTGAGACTTTGCAAGTCCTCATGCAATATTGTGTGAATGGCAAAAGCTAAACCTAAAGAGGTTCCTCAAAATAGATCAATGTTGCCAACACATCCCTAACTATTATAAGACAAGGGTAAATCTCACATATCTCATCTTTTCTCTTTAATTTAATTTATTAAATTTACAATATTTGTAAACCTAATTTAAATTTCAAATCTATGGGTTATAGAACATACACATAAAAAGAGAAAAAAACAACTAAATCATAATAGAACAAAACCATTTTATACTTGGAACCCAAGGATGATAAACCAACTCAAATAATAATAGTAGTTCAACAAAGTTAAAAATTCTAGACAAGTTGGTCACGACTAAAATGCTCAAGGATTAAACTTAGAACACTAGTGAAAACTACTCATAAGCCATTTGGCTCCCCAATTAGTCATCTCCAACATTAGCTCAAACTATTGTAACTCTCAACCCTATTGCTCTTTTGGCTTTGGTGTCCTGCCAAGTATTTAACTCTTCAAACTTTTCTCCAATTTCATTTCCTCACATGCTTCTTATCCATGTCAATTCAAGAACCATGTTTCCTACTATACCTACTCAAGTTGATGTAATGGATCTTTTGTTAAATGCAATTCAGCCATAGGATTGCAAACGATTGCAGGCAAGTGTAATTAGTAGACCTTCGGTTTTGGGATGAAGTACTCCTTTTATCTTATATGGATGTCAAGTTTGGGGATGAAGTATCTCTAGATAATATTTAAGAAGGATAGATCAAATCCAAATGAACTTTATAACTTCTAATCTTCAAATTAAAAGTGCACACCCTATCAGGTCCTTGAGGAAAACTCAATTAACAGTTGTGAAAGTGAAGTATTATGTTACAAGAGGTTCTAGGTTCAAATCCCCCAATTTTTACCTGTGGCCAGCTATTGGAAATACTGAGAGGGGGGTGAATTAATATTTCTTTTCAATTGTTATTTTTACCAGTTAGGATCACTTATAATTAGAACACAAAATGAACAATGATAGAATAAGAATGTTTATTAATCAATGACGAGGACTCCAATCCTCTTTACAATAAATACAATACAACAATGTGTGCGGCTACAACCCAAGATGAAGACACCAATCTTTAATCTCCCATGCTCCAAACTATATTTTGCCAAGCACTGACTTGGAATTTCCAAGGCTCCAACCTTGTCAACTTTGAGGTACCAACCTCTAGGGTGACAACCCTTTCTCTGGTACAGGCTCCAACCTGGTTTCTTGACAACCCTTATCCTCTAGGGTTCCAACCCTATCTTTGACACAGGCTCCAACCTGGTCTCTTGAGGACACTTATCCTCTAAGGATCCAACCTTATCTTCCAAGGAACCAACCTTGTTTATATTAGGCTCCAACCTCTATGACTCCAACCCTCAATTGCAATTGATCAAGATAATTTTGATGATTCTCTATGGTTCCCAATATTTTCTATGACAAGCCCTATCTGTCTTCAGCAAAGCCTCCTCCAAATCACTTCATCAGTGACAACCTTGTCTTCAAATGAAGGTGTCTCCACAACTCTTCATGGTACCCAAACATAATCTCCAAGGTTACTCCATGAGGGCTTCAACACAACATCATGTACATGGTCTTCAAGGTCTCTCTCCAACAATAGGATTTTTCCACTTCAAGTATTTTCAAATCGCATTACATAATAAATTCAAACACCAAAGAATTATTATACATAGGTCTGAGAATGTAGCTTTCCTTCACAACTTTGAAATGTATCGACAGTCTCTAAAGATCCAGTTACAGGTCTAAGATTCCAAGTCTATCGAGATACAAAAGATCTGGGTCTTCGCAAATTTGTTGTAGCTTTGAGACTTCCACAAATGTTTGTTCCACTTAGTCTAAGCCTTCAATAGATATTTTGAGGTGTATACCTTTGTTTCGATCTTTTGTTTACAATGTCAGGGTGACTGCTTCAAGAGTTTGCGACATGCTTACTTCCAAGGAAAACTCACAAAAAACTTCAATGCTGGTGTCATCTTCAACTCCCTTCAAATGATGACAGATGTAACCTTACTTCATTGGTCTGAGGTCATACAGATCTGAGAATTAATATTTTCACAAATCTAGCACTTAGATATAGAAATGAACCAAGCTACTAAACAACCCTCCACATGATTGTCCTGAAGGTCGAGGTCTGCACTTCTTCTACAGATTAATTCATCACAGGTTTGAGAGATTTTGTTTCATCAATTTTAACCCAATCAAAATTCACTTATCCTTCTCTGCCTTAAGTTTCCTTTCCTCCATTCTTGCAAGTTCATGAGTTGTAAACCATATCTTACTCTCTATGTCGGATGATAGAGATCGATCATGAAAATGAGGTATTTGACTTGAATTTATATGGGTTTTTCCAATAAACGAAAAGATATGTTCATCGGAGGAGAGGTTGACTTGTGCATGAGGTGGAGAATAAAAAATATATTGAAGGGGTCTTTGTTAATAATTGACCAAATATAATATTGTTTCATTGAATATAAACCATATTATCATAGATTCCAGGAAGTCCCACAAGCCACATCATCACTTTACTCCTGCATATTGCAACCACATGAATATCAAAGATTTTTTAAGTTGTGAATGTGCCAAAGTTTTGATATGTCAACAATGTCGATATTGTGATATCACACGTTGCTCTTACTTGCTCTGATCTCTCATGCAACGGAGGAAATATTTCAATAAAACCATTTTGATAAACCAATCAGGTCCGCTACATATCACAATCACAAATTAGAACTCATCGATGGATCTTATCGAAGGTCCCATTCCAAAAGCTCTGATAAAGGGTGGATGCGATTGAACAATTAAATTTGTTATTAGATCACATTGGGTCCTCATATCCGACGTTGGAGAAAATCTCATATGACAGATCAAATTTTTTTGGTGGAGACACATAACAAAATGATGATATGATTTCTCTGATTTGGTTGTCGATATTTCACCGATATCGTTTCTCTTTGCTCCTTCGATATCACTATTTCTACCCTTTATCTCTTTCTCTTGGGCATATGTGGTATTCTCTTTGGATCTACTTTTCCTTGGCTTGTTGCTCATGTTCTTGACTTTTGATGGCTTCTCTTTGAACTGTTTCTCTTGGATCTTCTACTCCTTGGTTTGTCGCTCCTGCTCTTGACTACTGATGGCATTCCTTTAGCTCCCGATGGCTTCCGATGGCTTTCCTCCTCAAGTCCCTTTGGACTGCTCCTTAGGCCCACTGTTTATATTATATCTGTATATATATTCAATTCTTATGTTATATTCAATCCATACAGTCCTCCATCTCATCATATGATCTCCAACTATGTTATCAAGTCCTTCATCAAGGATATCATAATATACATGAGGTTATGGCATCTTCATTAGAACTTTCATCACTATGATTAATGGGAAACATCACAGATCACAAGAATTTTCCATACAAACAATGCCATATTGACATCAATGACAACCTTGACTAACATCAACATACTAGGGGAAGTGTGGCTCACCTAGAGGTTATAGTGTTAGTGGTTGGCATCGACCCATGTGTCACATGAGTACGAGACTAACCCAGTTGCCAACTCTTTTAGATAAAAGAATAAGAAGAAAGAAAAAAAAAGTGTACACCTTATCCTATCCTCCTCATAGAGGTAAGCCTCCCGCACATTAAGTGCAAGGCCCAATAAGTTTGACTTCATTATTTGAGATACCACTCTCACATCTCTCACATATTTAAAGAAAATTTAAAATGTATATGGTAATATTATAAAAGTAGTGTTACATCTTTTATTAGTTTATGGCAATGAAATTGTAAAATTTATAGGTCTTTAAAATATACATAAAATTAATTATCCACCCCTCGTTAAAGAGAGAATGGACGAAGCTCTGAAGACCCGTGTGATGGATAGGGTTTTTCCCTAGCTAGCCAATCTATGCCCAAATCATGTGGATCTCTTTGCAGATCTCTGTTGCATCTTGAAAAATGGTGAACCTTAATGATCCAATGAAGAAGATGGTTTCTTTTGAAAGAATGGTTGTCGGTCAAGAAATCTCTTCTTTGGTTTTGTATAGTGTCATTCTAAAATCTGGATCTCTTCTTTTGGTAGTTCAAGAAGCTACTTCCCTTAATGTTTTAATAGAGCAGGAATACTTTAGTTGTGAAAACTAATTTTTGGAACAAGGTAAATTCTCTAGGTTTAATGGGTTTTGGCTGTGGTTTGCTAATATTCACAAATGGATCTCTGAGTCATGGAAGCCTCTCTTGATGGATGGCATAGGGTTTTTTGTTGTTTCTTTTGACCATACTGAGGACAAGAAAGTTTTTTATGAATCTGAGTCATGTTTTGGAGTAGTGTTGGTCTCTTCATGCATCTTTGGTCTCCCACCTTTGATCTTGTTATGCCATTAATCTCCATGGCTCCAACTTACGTAAGGATTTTGAAACTTCCCCTACATCTTTGGAATCTACCATCATTATCCTCTATTAGGAATGCAATAAGAAATTTTTACTACTGAAACCCAGAAATCAAAAAATTATTTTAAGACTACTTATGCTCGAATATGTGTGGAGATGGACTTCAATAAGAGTTTTCCTATTGATATTAATCTAAGGGCTCCAAACCATGTCTGTGAAAATTCTATCACTGCAACATCTAATTTACTTTTCCTACTTATTTTCAATAAGTTATTTATGAAATTCCTTCAATAAACATTAAAATAAATTATGTTGCAGATATCACACCCTAATATAGAAACAAACACATGCAAGAGAATCAACACGTCGACATAGACATTTTGGACAACAGTCCCCGGAAAAACCCAATGTGGGAAAACTAGTGCAGCAAGGGAGGATTATATTATTCAACAATTCTTCAGTACAACCGGGTGCCAAACTGGCTTACCCAACAAAGAGAGAAAATTCTCCAGCACTTCTTCCAGCCCCAACGTCAACTTGGCTTACCTCTGCATAGTTCTCAAACACTCTGCGCCAGCCCTTGCTTGTCTGCATTAGCCCTGGGCCTCTCTACCTCACCCACACAGGCCCTCTAGTGACTATGCAGTCTCTTACTGCCTCAGCGTCTGCCTGAAATGCTTTACGTATGCCTCTCTTGCCTCTGCACTGGTCTTCTGTTCTTGATCCTGGCTCTCTGCTCCGTACTTGCTACCTCCTGCTGCTCTCCATACCACCAGTTTTAATTTCTTAGCTAACCCCGCTCCAGAAATCAAAGTGACTAGTCTCCTTCAGCATGTCCTCCAGCTGACCCTCAAGCCTCTTCTTATACTTTTCTCGTTGGTCCATCAAAAATCAAGATTAAGTCCCTAATCAACGGCTAAGATTAGATATGGCTTGATCCATGACTTTTGGACCATTCTAACTCATTTTTATATTAATTCACATTAATATTTTATTTTCCCTAAGCTTAGACTTAGGGACTCCATTAAAAATATTAATTATTTTAAATCTTCCAAACTGGTTAGATTCTTCCCAACCATTTCTGGGTCTTGAATATCTCATGTGCTTTAGCCTCTCCACCACTTTTCATGGCTAGATCACATCCGATGCTACCCAAAATCAACACTCCCTCTTAGCGAGGATTGTGCTCTAGTAATACTCCTCACTGAGTATTACCCTGATCATCCGGCATCGGTCCCTGTGCTGATGCTAAGCCTCCCTGTTGAACATCCTCTGCATTGTTGCATCCTATACTACTGCCCATGGCTCTACTACTGCCACTGTTGTGTCTGTATGGTAGCTCCCTCTGCATCCATGCTGCTAGTCCTTTTCTCCCAACATTGTATCCACACTGCAAATCCCTCTGCATCCTTATTGCTATCACCCCCATTTCTACTACTGAAACGAGTTCTTTATAATCCCCATCTTTTCCCGGAAGTAAACAAACTTTGTCCTTCAAAGGGCCTTGGTGAGGATGTACGCCATCTATTATCCTATAGGACTATAGCTCAATTGTACATATCCTTGTTGGACACAGTCTCTGACAAAGTGACATCGAATATCAATATGCTTTGACCGATCATGAAACATTGGATTCTCAAAGAGCTTGATGCAACTCTGATTATCGCACATGATCATGGTCGCCTACATTTTCCTTCTAAATATGTTCGCAAGAAATTTTCTAAGCCATATGGCCTCACACGAAGTTGTGCTCGCCGCCATATATTCTGCCTCAATGAGCTCAGAGCCACAGACTTATGTTTCCTACTATACCAGGAAGTGATTCTTGATCCAATGTTGAAACAGTACCCAAAGGTACTTTTCCGATCTACTGAACTTCCTCCTCAATCTACATCAATAAATCCACTCAATCTGATATCTCCACTAAGCCTCCTTTATCCCAAAATGATGTCTCCACAACAAGCACTAGCCTCCAATAGCCTAAAATCCACAGAAAATCACATCTCCACAAAGTAGCGAAGTACATATAGCTAGCCCGAGTTTTCTAAGAGAAGTTGAGTTTTCCACAAGTGATGATTAACAAAATGAAAGGAACAATTCTCTATTTATATGAGGCTTACCTTTTCTAATTTCTAAATAAAATGCCATACAAAAGTTTTATTTTTGAGTGGGAAAAAAGTAAAATTAGGTTACAAGCCAATGCACTATCTTTAAAACAAAATATGCCAAGACAAAATCCACATGTGCGGGATGTAGACCTAAAAAGGTGATGATGTCATGCCCTTTTAGGGCTCCAAATGTTCCATGAAGTCAAAATCAAGGCTGAAAATGTCTTCAATCATCATGATCATTCCCATTTGACGAAAATCCCCAAATCATGCATCAAGACAACTCCAAGGGTCCAAAATCCATATGTGGGTGCCACATGTCATCTCCATGGGTGTCAAGTGAGCAACACGGTGCAACCTCTCTCTATTGGTATGGCTCCATTAGGTGCAACAAGCGCTCCTCAATCATCCTAAAGATGATAATTCTCATCTAGGCCCTTGATCATGGCATGCCCATCAACTAGTGTCAAGGCTTGCCTAGGGGCATGTTGGGTCTACTGGTACATCATCAAGAATCCTCCATGCTAGGGAAGAGAAACTCAATGTTTTTTCTCTTTTGGGTGATTAAGGATGTATATCAACTGCTCAATTCATCAAACGAGAAAAGGTTCTACCAAAAGTGGGAAATGTTGCATCTACAAAGTTATCATGCTCTTTGGAATATAATGTATGGCTTGCGCATTATGTGGAGTAGGGTTCCCTCAAGGCTTATGTTGCTCTAGACCACTTGGAAAAGCCAACTCAAAACTCAATTGAAAGAAACCATTCATTAGAAGCTAAGATCACAAATGCATCTAAGTGGACCATACTTAATTGTTAAGGGCATATTCGTGCTTCAAACTGAGATCACATTTAAATATCCAACTAGACCAAGTCTTGCAAAGGTGTTTCCGCCTTTGCAAGGGTGGCTAAGTAGTCAACTCTATTAGGTGCTTCCAGCCCCCAAGGGGAGGTAAATTCAATGTTATAACATAAATATCATTCTTTGATCCTTGAGCTATTAACCATAACAAAAAGCACTAGCAAAAAGAAGTAAAAGATGCACCAAAGAGGTGAAAAAAGCAGTTCGTGCGAAGTAACTCATGCATCCATGATTTCTCGCTCCATTACATCTATACACTGATGTTGTGGATTCCCACTAGTTGGTCCCCTAACCATGCCTTTTAGAAAGGGAAACCAAAGTTGGTTCATCATGTATATCATTTATAAAATCTGAATAAATCAAACTACTCAATTGAGTCTCTACGCTTCCCCTTCGCAACCTTCTAGATAATAATTTCGGCCTCCTCTTTTGTGTCTAAGGAATTGGAAACTCCTCCAGAATAATGCTATGCTGACCCTTTGCCACCTACTACTCGACCTACTTGCTCAATTTCTCCTGTTGAATCACTTGCACTGGAAAATCAAACTACTTAGATCAACTCAAACTCCCTCTCAACTGTTGCTGCTACTTATGAAACTGAGAAGCATCCAAAATACTGAATCAACTATCTATGTGCTGCAACTATCTCTTGAGCATCTGACTGCTACTAGCCTGCGCTACTGTAGACTATGTTACCGAGCCTCCTACTCTATTATCAACACTTCTCCGCACTCCTCAACATTTGACTTCAAGTACTCTGCAATTGTCACTCTAGAATGTGACTACAAAAACTGACATTGATCCTCCTGCTACTAAATATTCTGGGCCCCTATAGCAAGGTACAGATCCATGATGAAACCACATTCAGTGTTCCCTTGCTAGACCCTTCCCAAAACTCTGCATCGCTCTGGGAATAAATTTCCATATCTCCCCACCTCACTCCTTAAGGTATAACTGCAAACATGACAAGATCTTCCTCCAGCCCGAAGGAAAACTTTTCTATCTTTGCGGATGCTACGCCTAATACTGATTCTCCTGCTTTTCCTTCTTCCTTTGAGGACACTAAGTACTGTAGTATAAAAACTTGCCACACCTGAAACATTTGATCTTAGATAGATCCTTTTTTCCTTCTTCTCCATTTGCGAGCCTTGTCCCCAATTCGGACCTTTTGCTTTCCCCTTTGATGTAAGGACCACATTATCTTCCTCCTTTACACATTTCGATCCCTTGTTGCTGATCCCACTGATGAAGACCTTCACTAAGGTTCGCATCATCTCTTCCTGTTGCAGGTCCGACCACATCTTGTCCCACCTTGGTAATGTATCTTGTCCCAAAATACCTCGCACAAAGATTTCCCAATCCTCTGAGACATTATTCAAGGCCAAACACACAAGCTTTGTATCTTGAGGCACTTCTCCTATGTCTTCAAGTTGATCTTGGATATCCTGAATTTTGGTGAGAAAGGGATCTATGTCTTCAAGTTGACCTTGGATATCCTGAATTTTGGTGAGAAAGGGATCTATGCCTTCACCCTTCTGCATCTTGATATTTGTAACTTCTCTTTTAGAAATATCTTCCCCCGCTTGGAAGTATTCTGATATAACCCTGCGAGAGCATCCCACATCTCGTGTTCCTAGTTGCTATATGTGAGACTATATGATCTCGAACTCCATTGAGAATCATCCGCTTCACCTTGGCCATTTTCTTTCTGAAGTTTACTACTTGTTGCTGATCGGTAGGTTTTGCCACCACGTTGTCTGCATAGATTTTCAGACCATGCTCATTAAGGAGAAAGGACATCATGTCATTCCAAATGACATAGTTGGAGGCACCATCCCAATCTGTCTTGATCTCTAAGCCCAACTGTGGCCATCTCTGCAAAAAGAAAAAAACTCGACTAGGATGGAAATTTGCCTCTTTCCCCTGCTTGGCTACTAGGTCAGCTATTCTCACTCCCTTTTGGACTAAGAAAAATTTCTTGCTGCAACTTGAAAGATTGGATTTCTGAACTAGAAACCCTCTAAGAGTAATTCCCTCTGTTTGTTCACTTTCTCTTCCACCCGACACTGATTCTACTCTAACAAACTGTTGCAAAACTCTCTGTGCCGAGACAAGAAGTCTGCTTAGAAAAAATATTAGTTGTTGCTTCCTCTGCCTGTTGGAATTACTATTTCAGATAAATCAAACTTTCCTGCAACTGCAATTGGAAAATCGAACACTATGTCCAACAATTTGCACTGTCTAGATTGGCACTACACAACCCCTAAAAATTTCGGTCGAATGCTCCCTCTGAACAACGACATTTTCTCTCTTCTGCTTCTGAGCTTCTCATCTGTCAAACATGCTTTGATACCATGTGAAAATTCTTTGAAATGCAACAATTGGAATTAATTCTCCTAAATGAACTAAAAATGTTGGAAATTGAGAAATGTTAGCGCAAACAAAAATTTTGACACCGTTATTTTTGGACAATTGTCCCCGGAAAAACCCAATGTGGGAAAAGCAGTGCAATAGTGAGGTTTTTTATATGAAGCAACAAAATGTCTGAGTACAATAAAATGTTGCCATGAGTACAATAAAATGTCGCCAAACTGGCGGTTCTACCCAATAGAAGTAATTGCAAAAATATATTGAAGGATTTCACCCTCTCTTCGAATAATCCTGACACCTGATTGCCTCTAAAAAGCAAGTTGTCCAACATGATATGTGCAACCTATTCGTCACCCCTATGTAGTCTACTACATCCTTAGCCCATAACTCCTACAAATCAAGTTTTTCTGCCTACTACTCACTGGGAAGACGGGGAAACTCTCTCAGGCACTCTAGAAAATCTTTCCGGCCTATGGAACTGAAAATGAACTCCTTAGTGAAATCAAATTTCTCAATTGAGGCTTTGCGCTGGTCCAGTGCAACCTTTTGGAGAAAAATTTCATCCTCCTCTTATGACTCCCTCGAATTGGAAACTCCTTCGGAATACTGCTATGTTGCCCCTTTTCTACTTGCTACTCAATCTACTAGATACATTTCTCTTGCTAAATCAAGTGCACTAGAAAATTGAACTACATAGATCATTGAGTATCTGCACTGGTGTGTTCTCCATCTACCCATCGACCTATTCTTATAATCTCTAGCTGCGACTCCAACGTCCACGATTAAAACTTAATTGATGGTTGAGATCATCTCTAAGTTGATTTGTGTGAGTTTATGGAGAGCCTACGGAACTGAAAATGAACTCCTTAGCGAAATCAAACTGCTCAATTGAGGCTCTACGTTGGTCCAACGCAACCTTTCGAAGAACAATTTCGTCCTCCTCTTATGACTCCCTGGAATTGGAAACTTCTCCAGAATATTGCTATGTTGCCCCTCTGCTACTTGCTACTCAATCTACTGGATACATTTCTCCTGCTAAATCCACTGCACTGGAAAATTGAACTGCCTAGATCATTGAGTATCTGCACTGGTGTGCTCTCCATCTACCCATCGACCTCTTCTTATAATCTCCAGCTGTGACTCCAACGATCACGATTAAAACTTAATTGATGGTTGAGATCATCTCTAAGTTTATTTGTGTGAGTTTATGGAGAATTATCACCTTTCTTAATTAATTAACTATTTTTCATAGGACTTAAGAAATTTTAAATTGTGGTCAATTAATTTAATTGAATCGTTTCTAGGTGGAATTTCCATAAACGATTTATGGGTTTTGGAGAACCCTTGTGTTTCAGCCTCTCCTTAAAGTCTCGAGACTAAAGCATCATTTGATGCTACAAAAACTAACAAGACACTCAAACAAATTAAGAATCATATCATCCTAATCATTATATGGAACATAAAACAAGACACAATTATTGTTAACATCACCATTGGTATCATAAATTGGATCCTTGTCAAAATGATGGCTACTCATATCACACTTCCCCTATTTTGTATGCAAAAAGTCACCAATGTTAATTTCTAAGGAATTTATGGGATCATCATTTTCAAGGCTTCACAAGATGTATCACCATAGTCAATATCCATGAAACAGATGGAGCCTACTTCGATTTCACGTAACAATATATAATTCTGAATAAGGCTTTCCTGATTAACATCAGAGTCCTCTCTTGGATCATCTTCAAGATCATTTTCAATATATTCATCTCGATGATCCAAAATGGATTCTTCCTCTTGCTCAGGGTATTCTCATCATCACAACCCTAATACCCTTCATCAACAAGATGATCAAGATTTTCTTGATAATTAGGGGTGACGTTTTGTTTTGGATGACAATTATCGTCTTCCTCAACATCTACATATTTAGAGAGATGAAGAAGGCACTCCCTTTGGATGGCTATAACAAAATATTAAGGACATTTTCACCACTTTTAAAACCTTGGCCCCTATACTTATGAAACAATTTAATAAATACCTTAATAGAGGGAATGTATATATGTCCATAGGAATATTTAACTTATTCACGTTGGTCAATCCCAAGAGAGTTAATGAATAACCTCATGCAAGCATCCTCATGAACCATATTGACCTCTAAGGCAGGTCTCTTGTGATTTGCCTCACAACACAAAAGCTAGACTATGACACAACAATGAGGTATAACATTGCTCAATTCTTTGTGATAGGGAATAACTTATCTTTGAAGAGGCATATAAAGAGAAACATGTAGCCTAGGTTTTTCAATGTATGATTCAACAATGGCAGAATTAAGAAAACATGAAGAATGAAAATGTTCTCTTGAAAGGTATGATCAACAATAGGAGCAACATAACCTTCAAATTCCCCTAAGATGAAGCCTTAATTCAAAATTAGGAGTTTTCAAGCCCTAGAATTGATGAGGGTAGATGATGTCAAACATATGGAAGCACTTTCAGCCATGAAAATTGCTAGTTTTTTATGTTTTGAGGCTCAAGAAGGTGCAATAATGTCGAACTAGCTCAACGTCTAAGCCTTAGTAGAACTCAGCATGAAATCCTATCCCTTAAAGCTTCTCCTGAAAGGCTAGAATTTTAGGAGAGAGAGAAATACACACACACACACACACACACACACACACACACACACACATATATTGACTTTTAATCACCAAAATGAAAGCCAGTGCCTTCTAGCTACTTGGGTGATGGAGTCTTAGGGATTTTGACCATGGAAATATCAAATCCTTGAAGGGAGTAAGGAGGGGGGGGAGGGGGGACACTAGGTTTTCAATTGTTAATCCATCCTAACTATGAATTTACGATGGGATCAATTTTACTAAAGATAAGCTCAGTAAGATGTAAATTTTACCAAGCATTTCATATAAAACTAAGCATTTAGACATGGAATGTAGAGGCATTAGCAATATTCATTATATGCGAAAATCATAAATTAATTCAACAAAAAGTACTCACAAAATATCCAAGGGCTTCTTTATCC
Source organism: Pinus taeda (assembly GCA_000404065.3). Lineage (NCBI taxonomy): Eukaryota > Viridiplantae > Streptophyta > Pinopsida > Pinales > Pinaceae > Pinus > Pinus taeda. The sequence goes on along the minus strand of APFE030686449.1, from coordinate 89,629 downwards.
CAAAATGATGTCTCCACAATAAGATTAGTCCCCAATAGCTAAAAATCCACAAATATAGTACTTTTTGTCAAACTAATGCAGAGTAATGCATCAAACTAAGATCCTTCATGTCAAACTCAGAGGCCAACTCTCTCTTACTCTAAATAATAAGATTATCTACACCTGTTAGGAACAAATCATTAACATATAACATGCAAACCCTTCACAACCTTGATATGTAGGTTTGGGTCAACAACACTCGTAGAGAAACCATGTCTTGTCAGATATCCATCAATTCTATAATAACAAGCTCTTGGTGCTTACTTAAGTCCATACAAGGCCTTCTTCATGTTGATTTTTGTAGCTTGGGAGGTACTCCAAGTCTGGAGGATCGAGGGTTTGGAGGTTGGAGCGCCAAAAAACACTAGTGGGCATGAAACCCAAGCCTGTGGGCTTTGCGCCCAAGATGGTGGGTGTGAATCCATGATGATTTTTGGACATGTGATGATTTGAGGTGATAGAGGATCCAATGGGTAATAAAGAGCATCAAAAATCACTCAAATCAGAGATCTAGAACTTCAGATATGAACTTTTTAGTGAAGTTGTGGGTTAATTTGGCACCAAATGGAGGTTGGCTTGACATTTTTTGAGTGCCAAAAATTATATCTAAACACCACATGAGATTGTATATATAGGAGTGACGTTGTAGGTCGTTCCTTCACATCGCAAGTGCATAAAACATGAAGACATCTTTGCGATTTGGTGTGTGAATCTGAGGCTAGAGAAAGGAGTAAAAAGGTTTCCAAGTTTGGGAGATTATCTTTGCAATTAGTTGTGGTTTTTCTCTTTGGTATAGGCCACAACCCTGAAGCAGACAAGAGGATGACATAAGGGAAGTTTGTGGGCCATGGGCATGTCTCCTTAGCTAGATTAGGCCACAACAAATCATAGGTAAGTTGGGTATGTTTCCAGGCATGTTTTGCAAGTATTTCCTATCTATTTAGGGCCGCAGAGAAGTGTTGTAGGTACAAATCTATTGGAGGACATGTAGAAGGGCCGAGAGGGCTATTCAAGCCCTCTCTCCTAGTCGCAATCATCTCTAGGAGGCCGCAACCCTAAAAAAGTCTCCTTGCTAGTTTTTAGGGAAATTTGTATTGCTATCATGGACAACCACTTGTAGGCTACCTTGTGTGGTTCTTATAAGGGCCATAACAATGTGTGAGGGGCCTAGAAAGGACAATGAGTAAGGGTAGAGGATTCACAATGATTGGAGGAATTTTGTAGCAGATGTTGGAGGGTTATTGGGTGTCCTAAACAGTGATAGGAAGCTACAGTAGCATGCAAAGAACCCTAGGCAAGAGAGTAGCGACAGGGAGTTGCAGATGGTCTCTTGGTGATGATTGGATGTTAGGTGGATGAATGTCCTAGGAGAGGACTGATTTGATGGAGTCTTTTGGCAGCCAAGAGGAGGGCTTTCCTATAAAAATAGTAAATCCATAGCACATCAAAACCGGACACCATCGGATGGCTTCACTAAGGACGGGATCTTTGCGTGAGCCAATAGTGTCACCTTCCATACAACATCAAGCCCTTCACAGATGAGGTATTGTGTGACATTGCTCCGCTTGAAGTTTGTGATGTATTATTATAACAACCATACTTGTGGAAGCGACATGCTGTGTATGAATCAAGGCCTCGTGTTGTTATTGTTACTTTGGGAAATAAGTTGTACAGGATACCAGAGGTAGCACTTCCTACTGCCATCTCTTTGGTTACTACAAAACAATGCAATAAGCTCACCGACCTTACTAAACAATACCACGGGTTTTTCTAGGAGGGTTTTCCTAGATGAGGACCTTACTGATCCATATTTAAACATGAACGCAACAAATTCCAAAGATAACCATAAACACAAAGATGCAGCGGAAATAATAATTCATTTCATTAATGTAAAGTACTGAAATATGCTTACAAACAGAAATAGAAAAACCAGCTAGGGCGATGGTAGCTTATCGCTGAGAAGAGATGTGGTGGCTACATCCCTCTGAACTGTGTTACAATGAGGCTCAAAGGCATATTTATTGTTGAGAAACAATGGAAAACCCTAAACATCCAAAAACCTAACCCTAGAAGATGAAATGCCAAATTGTGGGCACCGTTTGTGTAAATTGGTATATCAACTTCCCAGGGTCGTAACTTTGGAATATGATCTCCGTTTGACACGCACAATATCTCGTTAGAAAGATCTATCCGAGAACTACAACTTTGGGAAGAGAAACATCCATCCATGGACCCATGTTGCTCCCCGTTTTCCCAAAAAAACGTCGTTTAGGGCCTTAAAATAGCTCTGGAAGTTCAGGACCCGAAAAGCTGCTAAAAATAGTAAATCCATAGCACATCATAATCGTACACCATCGGATGGCTTCACCAAGGATGGGATCTTCGCGTGAGCCAGCAGTGTCGCCTTGCATACAACATCAAGCCCTTCATGGATGAGGTATTGTGTGACATTGCTCCCCTTGAAGTTTGTGATGTATTATTAGGACAACCATACTTGTGGAAGCGACATGCTGTGTATGAATCAAGGCCCCTTGTTGTTATTGTTACTTTGGGAAATAAGTTGTACAGGACAACGGAGGTAGCAACACCTACAGCCATCTCTTTGATTACTGCAAAACAATGCAGTAAACTACTTACCGACCACAGCACATCCACAATCGTACACTATCGAATGGCTTCACCAAGGACAAGATCTTCACGTGAGCTAGCAGTGTCGCCTTCCATACAACATCAAGCCCTTCATGGATGAGGTATTGTGTGACATTGCTCCCCTTGAAGTTTGTGATGTATTATTATGACAACCATACTTTTGAAAGCAACACACTATATATGAATCAAGGCCCTGTGTTGTTATTGTTACTTTGAGAAATAAGTTGTACAGGGTACCAGAGGTAGCACCGCCCACCGCCATCTCTTTGGTTACTGCAAAACAATGCAATAAGATCATCGACTCTACTAAACAATACCACAGGTTTTTCTAGGAGGGTTTTCCTAGATTAGGACCTTACTGATCCATATTTAAATAGGGACACAACAAATTCCAGAGATAACCATAAACACAAAGATGAAGCGGAAATAATACTTCATTTCATTAATGTAAAATACTGAAATATGCTTACAAACAGAAATAGAAATAAACAAGCTAGGGCGATGGTAGCTTATCTTTGAGAAGAGATGTGGTGGCTATATGCCTCTGAACTGTGTTACAATGAGGTTCGAACGCCTATTTATTATTGAGAAACAATGGAAAACCCTAAACATCCAAAAACCTCACCCTAAAATATGAAATGCCAAACTGCGGGCCCCGTTTGGGTAAATTGGTACATCAACTTCCAGGGATTGTATCTTTGGCATACGATCTCCATTTGATGCGCACAATTTTTCGTTAGAAAAATCTATCCAAGAAATACAACTTTGGGGAGAGCAACATTAGGCCATGGACCCATGTTACTCCATGTTTTCCCTAAAAAAAGTCGTTTAGGGCCTTAAAAACGGATCTAGAAGTTCAGGACCCGAAAAACTGCTAAAAATAGTAAATTGTGCTACATTTAAGGAAACTAAAAAGCTGAAAGAAACAATGGTGGGGATCCAAGTGGACTTGGCGGGTGGCCACCAATATCCACCTGGATCAAGTAGTGCACAGAGCAGCGACAGGGAGTCGTAGATGGTCTCTTGGTGATGACTGGATGTTAGGTGGATGAATGTCCTAAGAGAGGATTGATTTGATGGAGTCTTTTGGCAACCAAGAGGAGGTTTTTCCTAGATGATTTGATGCCCTCACTAGGAGCATATGCCACAGGATTGCTCACTCATGCCTTATTGGAGGGAAGCGTGCGAGTGAACCAAGTGTGGACGTGGATTCGGACAACGTGATAATGCCCAAGTTGGAGCCTAGTGTGCACCATCTTCATGGACCTAGGTGGTTGCTAGAGTGGCATTTGTTGAGCTCAAGGGTCTGATAATCCAGGAGCAGTGTTGAGCAACTCTAGACTTGTGTGTGGAGAAGGACTTCACACACAAGTAGTTGAGGAGCAGCAGTGGGCAGATTGAGAGTTGTTCACAAACATAGTTGTGAACAACTCAATAAGAGTCTCGATGTGTTGTGCCCTTAATGGAATAATACACAACTAGTGATCAGATTGACAACTAAGTTTGAGTGGCCAGATGGACTTGGAGCATTGATAGAGACAAAAGTGGATGATTGGGAGTCGCAGGACCAGATAGGTACCAAGTATGACCGAGAGCACGCTACATCAACTAGATGATCAATGTATCTTGTATGGGCAGATTGGTTGTCAATGGACTTACACCAAGCCTTAGTTTTGTATCTTGTACTTGTGTATGTATGAGTGCCATTATCCCTGGTACAATAACCATAGATTGTTGTAATATATGTTGATTAATATAACGAAGTTGGGTTGAAAATTGTAAAAAGGGCTCCATGTAGGTTTACTATTGTTTATATATTCCGTTGTGCAAAGTAGTTTCATTGTGATTCTTGGTTTGGTAGCATCAATGATTTAAGATTCTATCCTAGATACCAAGATCGTGGAAAACAACATGGTCTTGGAGCGTCTCTAAACTACTTTGAGGGACAGTGAATCAGAGTGTGCACAATGAAGCAACTCAAAGGGAGTTGTGGGTTTCTAGATCATAGAGGAGAGGGTTTAGATGAAGACATGGAGATGTAGTCTCGATAGACTACATGGTGAGATTTGTTGGGAGTTATGGTGGATCAGTGGATGAGACTGGTACACTTTAGTATGTTGTGTGGAGGTTTGCATATCACGAACTTCTGTTGATTTTCCATAGACGGTTCTGACAGATCGGGGATTGCTTTGGCTTTGACGAGATCAGGTTGATTGAGATGGCCTCATGTGATGGAATACAGATTGGCGGGCTAGAGTCTTCATCAGATCATGATGTTGCATATATGAGATTGGAGGTGTTTGCACGAGTGGTATTTAATCTAGGAGGATGAGTGCTTGTAGGATTGAGCTAATGGAGATCGTGTAGGCTGAGAGGGGATCTGGCCTTAGAGGGAGCAACCTTATGGAGGTTTGGGATCTCCAGGTTCAAATGTGATGAGGTAGAGACACTACTGATATTGTCGGGTTCATTCTACAAGGTATGTTGCAATGATGGATGACAAATGGGCTAGTGTCCCCAGATGATGATGGTTACTTAATAGTCTTGGAAGTACCTCCCTCGCTAAGAGGGAGTGTTGATGTTTGTAGCTTGGGAGGTACTCCAAGCCTTGAGGATCGAGGGTTTGAAGGTTGGAGCGCCACGAAAACACTTGTGGGCATGAAACCGAACCCTGTGGGCTTTGCACCCAACCTGGTGGGTGTGAATCGATGATGAATTTTGAACATGTGATGATTTAAGGTGATAGAGGACCCCGAGGGTAACCGTAAGCATAAAACATCACTCAAATCCGAGGTCTAGAACTTGATATATGATTTTTTTAGTGAAGTTGTGAGTTAATGTGGCACCAAATAGAGGTCGACTTGACGTTGTAGGTCATTCCTTCACATCCCAAGTGCATAAAAAGTCAAGATGTATCTGCGATTTGGAGTGTGAATCTGAGGCTAGAGAAAGTAGTAAAAAGGTTGTCGCGTTTGGGAGATTATCTCTGCAATTAGGTGCGGTTTTTCTCCGTGGTATAGGTTTCAGCCCTAAGGGCAGTTTGTGGGCAGCGTGGGCATGTCTCCTTAGTCAAATTATGTTGCAACAACTTAGAGGTAAGTTGGGTATGTTTCTGGGCATGTTTTGTGAGTATTTTGTCTCTATTTAGGGCTGCAGAGAAGTGTTGTAGGTACAACATTGTTGGAGGACTTGTATAAAATTTGAGAGGGCTAGTCAAGCCCCTCTCTCTTAGCCATAGTCATCTCTAGGAGGCTGCATTCCAAACAGTCTCCTTGCTTGTTTTGAGGGCAGTTTTTATTTATGTCATGGATAACCACTTGTAGGGTACCTTGTGTGGTTCTTACATGTGCCAGAACAACGTGTGTGGGGTTTAGAAAGGATACCGAGTAAGGGTAGACCAGTAGGAGAGGACTTACAATTATTGGATGACTATTATAGCAGATTTTGGAGGGTTGTTGTGTGCCCCCTAACTAGTGATAGGAAGCTATAACAATGTGCACATAACCCTAGGCAAGAGAGCAGCAACAGGGAGGTGTCGATGGTTTCTTAGAGATGATTGGATGTTAGGTGGATGAATGTCCTAGGAGAGGATTGATTTGATGGAGTCTATTGCCAATGAAGAGGAGGGGCACACAATATTCAAGATGCCAAGTCAACCTTCAACAATCACTTCAAGGAGCTTCTCCACAATTCACGATAGGTTTGCACTAGGGTCAGTTTTTTGCTTCTCCTTTTCTTCTTCTTCTTCTTCTTCAACTTGACCTCCTTCCTCATCCTGTTTCGTTATGATAGATTAAAAAATACTCTTTATGATGAGATGTGAATTAGCTTGGGGTGGAGATCAAGTGGTCTCTATATATACACATTGGAAGGGGTTGAATAACTGCCTCTTGGGCAGGGACAAATTCATCATTGGGAGGCCAACTTTGGCATCTTGTTGTGTCTAGAATACAAATTTAAATTTTTATTTTTACGCTATTGATAAGGTCATGAAGAACATGCCTTGTAATATTTTTCTTTTGAATATAGAAATAAACAGAAATCTTTTCTTGTAAGCATGAAGAATATGATTCAAATCATTTTTATCACAAATATAATTTATATTTTATTATTACAAGTACAAATGAACATTATGAAGACCGACCATAGCTACAAAATTCAACATATAGAATGGGTAGTTGTTCGCTAAAGTTTGTGTGGTAGAGTAAACACCAAATATAATAACATTATCGAGATTTTGTCGGACACTGATTCGAAGCATTGAAATAAAATCACATTGCATGGTCAAATTCTAAAACCAGGATTCGTTAACTAGAATGGAGTTATCTATAGAGGCAACCTTTGCACAATTCGCAACTAGCAATCATCCTCCAATTTTCTAAATTTTGTGTTGTTGAGCAAACAATATGACCTGCCCACCAATTCTTGTTGATTGAGATCGATGTCAAGATCCAACGCATATAGAAGCCATTGAAATGAAAGTGCACTTTCTTAGGGCGTTGGATCAATGTTCCATGGTCTAGTTACGACAGTAAGGATATAGATAGTGAAAGAATCCTCAAAAGGAAGATGTCTAAGAGAGTATCAGGGGAAAATCAAGGACCTCTTGAAAAGTTGATACTTGCAAATGCTCAAGGGAAATGTAGTGAAGTTGTCTTGATTGACAAAGTAGAAGATAAGAATTGACTTAAGAAACTACAATGTTGAACTTAGATCCATGGATCCAAGGTAAAAGCCTAAACTTTGAACTAGTATGGAATTTTGTTTGGTAATTACTCTTGAGAGACTCAGAAATAGGAGGGAAAAATCCTTCTCCATGTGGAAAGTTTGAAAGGTGAAGTTGTAAAGGAAGAGGGAAACTTTCCCTTATGGGGATTTCATGGTTTGAAACAAAAGAGAAATAACAAAAGGATTCAATATGAGAACCCTAAGGTAGAGGACCAACTCACTATTGCACAATCCTAGTAGAGCAAAGATAAATAATCTTGATAGAACCTAAGAAAACAAGCCAAGGAGAAGGGACAACAAACCAAGTGAAAATTGAGACCTTTAATTATGTGAACCATGATTGTACAAAGTGTTTTGACTTGGTTTAAAGTGTCTTCATTGTTTAGATGAGCCAACTAATCACATAATCAAAGAATATATATATATATATTATATATAATTATATATATAGATATATATAATGCAATCGTAAATAATAGAGACAGAGCTTATCATTTCCCTCTCCAAAATATAAAATAAGAACAAGAAGGATTAGTTAACATATTTAGTTCATTTCTTTAAGGAAGAGATAAGGGGACGAGTGGCCATTTAGTTCGTTGGGTGGGTTGTAAAACCCTCTGCTATGTTAATACTTGGAAGACAAGAGAATAAACATAGAGCAACCATAAACACAATTAATAATGATAAGCATGACATGTAGTGGTCCCTGTTTGGGAGAGGAGCGAAGTTATGGAGAAGGAAAACCAAAGTGCGTGCTAAGTGTTTCAGAACCTTAAGAACTGAAGAGCATTTAAGATGAAATCTAGAGTAGAAAGAGAACATACATAAAACAATAGACAATAGCCCAAATGCGTGCTAAGTGATTAAGTTAGTTAGACAATAGCCCAAATGAGTGCATAAGTGATGAAAAAACATCAATTATAAAATCAAATTAGTAATATAAATAGAAGGGACAAAAGGCCATTCATTTATGGACAATAAGGAAAACCCAAAAGATATTTCAACACTTATGACATCACCTTAATTCTTTGCAAAGAAGAGAGAAATTTCATACACTACAATTTCCTCATGGAAAGAGGAAAGTCAAGCCCAATACAAGAAAGCACTATGACTCGCCATGAATAATAAATCATATCTCCATCACTACTACCCATAAATACTAAATGATTCTCGTTACTTGATAACAATTTGTGATGCACTTTGACAATTTATTTTCTTCTTTTTATTAATGTGTGTGTTTCATCAAACTGCTACCAAAACAAAATAACAAGAACACAAAGTTTAGCTCTCTTCCAAGGACAAAACCTCTCCACTCTTGAGAGGAAAACACTTTGTAATTTTCTCTTATTGAAGCTTCTTATTTGAACAACTGCCAAACCCTAGACCCTTGTCATTCTTTTGGTACTTTGTTCTTCCTTCTACAGTAAGTAGGTCTTCTAAGAGAGATACTTTTACTAAGTGATATCCTTCACCTAAGGATACTCGCTCCTTCTCTAGAGCATCCGAGTTCCTTTTGATGTATGGTAGTAGGCAGAATGTGACAACGTTGAAACCATAATCTTTGCATGTGTGAGGCTCCTTCTAACTTTGACTCTCTAGAAACACTTCAGAATGTGCTTGACCTATTTTCAATGAGCAAGAAACTCACTAACAAATAATATCAGAATAATTCCTCTTTTCTTTAATAAATACAAATATCAAAATTACATTTATGAAGACCTAGCCTAATTACATTTCCTTCAACACATCTTTCATTTATAACCATAAAATAAAAAAATTTAATTAAAAGAAAATTTAATATACCAAAAAAACCAAATTCCAAATATTTCGGCCATCAACTATTCCTACACCAGACTTTCTCAGACTTTCTCAAGGTCAAGAGTCTTTGTTCCACGGATAAGATACCCTTCAAGCCCATAAAGGTCCTACGAAAATATGAAATTCATCCCTTTAATATACAAAATTGTTTGTTAACGCTAACTTAAAAAACTGAGACAACTTTTATGGAGACGTGTTAACAATTTTTTTGTTTGAAACATTCAATCAAGATTGAATGTTGATTGCTGGGGCTTTTAAGCAAATTGTTAGCATAGTCATCTCCATCGCAAGGGCTTTTGAGCAATTGTTAGCATAGTCATATCTCCATGGCAGGGACCATGGCGTTTCCAAAGTAAATGGCGAAGGCGGTTAAAAAAACTAAAGTAATATAATGCGAAAGAAAATGAAATAACTAAAAGATGCTAAGAAGCCCATGATGTTATCAAACGATGTCTCAATGTCCAGGCTTTCATTCATGATTCATGATTGAGTCGGAGTGCTAATGAGAAGATGCATGGTGGAAGGCGTGACGCATGATATGGTCGTTGATGTGATAGAATCAGAGTGCCAAGGACAAGATTGCATGGTGGATAATATTGTATATTTATTACTTTGTTTTCTCAAATAATAAACATGGAAAAGCTTTCAAAAAATTTATACTTTTAAATCTCTTTTCACTCCTCTTTCTTTCCCAAAAAACACTCCTCTAAGACTTCTTATATGGTTTTGTAACCTCTTGTGTAATGCTTTCTCCGTAAAATATATATCCCTATCACAGGGGAGTAATTTGGTAATCAAATGCAGAGATATTTCGTAAGCTTCTGTAGTTTACAGCTTTAAAAAGATACATAAAAATTTGTTCACTGAAATATACGGAGAATTAACACTGAAAGCTGACAAAGAATATCTGATTGAAATCTCTGGCGGTGTGGGCATAACCATCGCTATCTAAAGTCTTCACTTATCCACAACACTGCTCTTACACTGATCCAAAGTTTAGGTGTACGCTATGTGAATTACTGTGCTGATCATTTGTGAATCCGCTCGGTGTTAACAAACAGTTTTAAATTAACGGTTTTATCCCACATTGTTAAATTGATACTATCCAAAATTTATAGCCAACTACGTCCAATTATAAATAGTTGGTTTGACTCCGCTTGATCCGACAGTCCATGGGCTGGCAACTGGCGCCCATCCACGGCTTGATTTGAGGGTACCTGTGCTGGCAAGTGGCGCCCATACACGGCTTGATCTGTGGGTATCTGCGCTGGCAAGTGGCGTCCATCCCACGGCTTGATTTGAGGATCCCAGTGCTGGCAAGTGGCTCCCATCCCACGGCTTGATCGTAGGGTCCTGTGCTGGCAAGTGGTACCCATCCCGCAGCTTGATCAAAGGGTCCACGTGCCGCCAAGTGGCGGCCATCCCGCAGCTAGATCAGAGGGTGCACGTGCCGCCAAGTGGCGGCCATCCTGCAGCGATCAGAGGGTGCACGTGCTGCCAAGTGGCAGCCATCCCACCGCTAGTCTGAGGTTCCACGTGTTGCCAAGTGGCCGCCATCCACAGCTTGATCCGAGGTCCATGTGCTGCCAAGTGGCAGCCATCCCACAGCCAGATCCGGAGGTCCACCTGGTGCCAAATGGCGGCCATCCCACGGCCCGATCCGTGGGTCCACGCGCTGCCATGTGACGCCCATCCAACGGCCTGATCTGTGGGTCCAACTGCTGCCATGTGGCGCCCATCCATCGGCCCAATCCGTGGGTCCAACTGCTGCCATGTGGCGTCCATCCACCGGCTCGATCCGAGGGTGCACGCGTTGCCAAGTGGCACCCATCCACAGGCCCAATCCGAGGGTCCACGCACTGCCAAGTGGCGCCCATCCACAGGCCCGATCTGAGGGTCCACGCGCTGCCAAGTGGCGCCCATACATAAGCCCAATCCGAGGGTCCACGCGCTGCCAAGTGGCGCCCATCCGCAGCGTGATCCGAGGGTCCACGCGCTACCAAGTGGCGCCCATCCGCAGGCTCGATCTGCGGGTCCACGGCTGCCAAGTGGCGCCCATCCACAGGCCCGATCCGAGGATCCACATGCTGCCAAGTGGCACCCATCCACAGGCCCGATTCTAGGGTCCACGCGCTGCCAAGTGGCGCCCATCCATATGCCCGATCCGAGGGTCCACGCGCTTCCAAGTGGCGCCCATCCATACGCCCGATCCGAGGCTCCACGCGCTGCCAAGTGGCGCCCATCCACCGGCCCGATCCGAGCGTCCACGCGCTGCGAAGTGGCGCCCATCCATACGCCCGATCCGAAGCTCCACGCGCTTCCAAGTGGCGCCCATCCATACGCCTGATCCGAGGCTCCACGCGCTGCCAAGTGGCGCTCATCCACCGGCCCGATCCGAGCGTCCACGCGCTGCCAAGTGGCACGCATCGACAAGTCGGATTCGAGGGTCCACGCGCTGCCAAGTGGCGCCCATCCACCGGCCCGATCCGAGGGTCCACACGTTGCCAAGTGGCGCCCATCCACACGCCCGATCCGAGCGTCCCAAGTGGCGCCCATCAACATGCCAGATCCAAGGGTCCACGCGCTGCCAAGTGGCACCCATCCACCGGCTCGATCCGAGGGTCCACACGCTGCCAAGTGGTGCCCATCCACACGCCCGATCTGAGCGTCCATGCGCTGCCAAGTGGCGCCCATCAACAGGCCAGATCCAAGGGTCCACGCGCTGCCAAGTGGCGCCCATCCACCGGCCCGATCCGAGGGTCCACGCGTTGCCAAGTGGCGCCCATCCACACCCCTGAGCCGAGCGTCCACGCGCTGCCAAGTGGCGCCATCGACAGGCCTGATCCGAGGGTCCATGCGCTGTCAAGTGGCGTCCATCCACCGGCCCGATCCGAGGGTCCACGCACTGCCAAGTGGCGCCCATCCACACGCCCGATCTGAGGGTCCACGCGCTGCCAAGTGGCGCCCATCCACACGCCCGATCCGAGGGTCCATGCGCTGCCAAGTGGCGCCCATCCACCGGCCCGATCCGAGGGTCCACGCGCTGCCAAGTGGCACCCATCCACTGGCCCGATCCGAGGGTCCATGCGCTGCCAAGTGGCGCCCATGCACCAGCCCGATCCGAGGGTCCATGCGCTGCGAAGTGGTGCCCATCCACAGGCCTAATCTGAGGGTCCACGCGCTGCCAAGTGGTGCCCATCACCACCCGATCCGAGGGTCCACGCGCTGCCAAGAGGCGCCCATCGAAAGGCCCAATCCGAGGGTCCACGCGCTACCAAGTGGCGCCCATCCACAGGCCTGATCCGAGGGTCCATGCGCTGCCAGGTGGCGCCCATCCACCGGCCCGATTTGAGGGTCCACGAGCTGCCAAGTGGCGCCCATCCACCGGCGCGATCCGAGGGCCCACGAGCTGCCAAGTGGCACCCATCCACCGACCCGATACGAGGGCCTGCGCTGCCACGTGTCGCCCATCCACCGGCCTGATCCGAGGGCCCACGCGCTGCCATGTGTCGCCCATCCACCGGCCCGATCCGTGGGCCCACGCGCTGCCAGGTGGCACCCATCCATTGGCTCGATCAGAGGACCTACGCGGTGCCGAGTGGCGAACAGATCTCAGCCGTCATCTCTGAAATTTCTGGACCATTGGATCTGCTTGATCTAGGCCGTCCAAACCGGGCCATCTCAGCTGTCATCTCTGAAATTTCTGGACCATTGGATCTGCTTGATCTAGGCCATCCAACCCGGGCAATCTCAGCCGTTAGATCATTTTGATCTCATCCGTTCGATTAGGGTGATCTGGACCGTACGATGTGCATAATATAAACCGTCCGATCAAGCTGATCTGGACAGTTGGATCTGCACGATCTAGACCGTCCAATCTACATGATCTGGACCATTGGATCTCAATTATCTCAGCCGTTAGATCTGTTTGATTTTAACCGTCAGATCTTCTCAATCTGAAACATTAGATCTGAATAATCTGGACCATCAGATTTGTGCGATCTGGACCGTCCACTGAACCAGATCTCGACTGTTGATCTTCACAATCTAGACCGTCCACTCAACCAGAGCTCGTCCATATTTTCACAATCTAGACCATCCGATCTACCCAATCTTGACCGTCTGATCAACGCGATATGGACTGTCTGATCTACACTGTCTAGACCATTGGATCTCGACTATTTTAACCGTCAGATCTACTCAATATAGGCCGTCAGATCTAAAAAAATCTAGATCATCAGATCGGCGCTATCTTGACCGTCCAAGATCGGCTAAGAACTTGTTCTTCCGATAAATAACCGCAATCTGTTGGAGCTTGAAGAGCTTCCCGCTTGCGCAGAGATCCGGCGACCTTGCGTTTATTGGCGGAAACATAAATCTGGGCAATCTCCAGGTTGGGGAAATCGCTGATCCGTGAGGCATGCTTCTGCCGTTCAGATTAGTATACAGCAGGCTCAGAGGTTTCAAAATCTTGAGATTAGAGAACCCCAAGGGAATCGAACCCGAGATCGTGATGTTAGATGGATTTGTGTGTGGCTCAAAAACCAACATATGTATACCATTTTCAAAGATATCCATATCGCTTCGCTTTCAGTGTGTTGGATTCCAGGAGAACATTAAATATATCCACTGTTTTACGTTTATTTTAATTAGAATTTATTAATATGAAAATGAAACCGAACAACAATGATTTTATTGCTTTACATATGTAGGGTGTTTATAATGTTGGTTTTATTTTTATTTTATTTATTTTATCATCATTTATTATTATTATATTTTAAAAATGTTTATTATGTATTTTTGTAAGTGTATAATTTATTTTAATTTTATATTTTACTTTCATTATTTATAATTTAATAAATTAATAAATGTAAAAACATTTAGCAAAATTCTTCAAACAAAATAAAAAAATTATATTTAAAAAATGAAAATTTTGACTATCTAGTGCACGCCACTTGGCATACTCACAAAACAAACAATTTGACTCTCTGATGCACACCACTTGGCATACTTGCAAAAACAAACAATTGGAACCTCTGACGCACACCATTTGGCAAGATCTCATTAATATTCAAGTTATTATTGATTTGGAAAAAGATAAAGAAAAATGTGTTTTGTGAAAGTCCAAACACTAATAAATTGTTTCCTATACTCCCTCTGCATAGCAAAGCTTGTAAAGCTAGAAAAAAATTGCAAGAATGAAAAAAGAATCTATAAATTTTATATTAATTAAAATTTTATTTTTTTATTAAAAAAATGAAGAATTTTATTGAATTATAAAAAAAATGAATTTCCAAATAAATTATTTTATTGAATTTTTGGACAAGTTGTAATAATTTAAAATTATCTTTTAATTAGACAAATATTTTGTAAATACTATTCACAGAAAACTATTAAGTTTTCTATTATCTTTTTGCTTGATAAAAATTACTTATAACAATAGCACAATTCAATTGGTTTGCATAACAGAAAACTATTCTAAATCAAGTTTTCTATTTTCTTTTTGCTTGATAAAAATTACTTATAACAATAGCACAATTCAATTGGTTTGCATAACAAAAAACTATTCTAAATAAGTTTTCTATTTTCTTTTTGCTGGATAAAAATTACTTATAACAATAGCACAATTCAACTCACAACATTCTAAAAACTTGCATGTATATTTTGTTTTCATGAAAAAGGAAGAAAAGTTAAATTGCTTGTATATTTTGTTTTCATGAAAAGAGAAGATTGATATTTCATTTTCATGAAAAAAGAAAGAAAAGTTAATTTGCATGGATTCAATGTTTCATCAATTAAGATTATTTATCTAAACCACTAGAACATCCACTCAATTAAGATTATGTATCTAAACCTATAGAACATCCACTCAATTAAGATTATATATCCAAAACCTCTAGGGACATCCACTTGGGGTGATGTATCGTATTTTCCATCTAGATTTATAGCCCAAAAATCATTAAAAATATGGTTCAAATGCAACATGGAATTCTCTCAAAAAGTCATAACCTCAACATTTTAAACCCTAGCTTAAAAAAATATATATGTTTACCGATATTAGTTACTCATATTATGAGAGTTTTAAACCTAAATCTTCCTATTAATACAAACCTTAGTACCTTGTTGATAACTAGTTACTCCTACTATGAAAGTTTTGAACCTAAATCTTCCTATTAATACAAACCTTATTACCTTGTTGGTCGTTACTCCTATATGAAGTTTTGTTGATAAACTCTCGGAAAGTCATAGCCTCAACATTTAAAACCCTAGCCTTAAAAAAATACATGTTTACGGATATTAGTTACTCCTATTATGAAAATTTTAAACCTAAATCTTCCTATTAATACAAACCTTATTACCTTGTTGATAACTAGTTACTCCTATTATGAAAGTTTCGAACCTAAATCTTCCTATTAATACAAACCTCATTACCTTGTTGATAACTAGTTACTCTTATTATGAAAGTTTTGAACTTAAATCTTCGTATTAATACAAACCTTATTACTTTGTCAATAAACACTCAGAATAAGGGTTAAGGGTTATTTTATTGTTTTTGTACAAATTCATTATAGATGCTCATATATACATTATTAGCAATATGCCTCTTACCAAAATCAATTTAATAGTTACATATTTAGACTTAATTCATTGTTTTTGTACAAATTCAGTATAGATACCCATATATACATCATTAGCAATCTGCCTCTTACCAAAATCAATTTTTTTTAATAGTTACATATTTAGGCCTTTTTAGATAGTATTAATAAATATTATTATTTTATTATTATAAGAGAAATTCAAGTAAATTTAAAAAAAATATCTATTTTTATTATAAAATAAAATTATATTAATACATAGAAAGTAACTTATTAATACAAACCTTATTATACCCATGTCTTCCCTTAACGAGTCCAAAAAAACCTATACATCATTAGCAATATGCCTCTTACCAAAATCAATTTTTTTAAATCACAAACCTTATTACCTTGTCGATAAATAAAACCACAACAGCATTTAAAACCCTAATATATAAAAAAAAAATATGTGATTGAATAAATAAGTGTCCTATTAATACAAACCTTATTACCTTGTTGATAAAGGAAATGTAACATTTAAAACCCTAGCATATAAAAAAATATATGATTGAATAAATAAGTGTTTACCTATTATGTATATATCTATAATTGAATAAATAAGTGCTTACCTACCATGTCTATTCATCTCTTCCCTTAACAAGTCCATAAAAGGGAAGTACATATCTTCCCTTAAGAAGTCCATAAAAGGGAAGCACATCTCTTCCCTTAGAGTGTCCATAGAAACAAAACACAATGGCTACAACAACGAAAAATATGAACATTATCCCATAACAAGCCCATGAATACAAAACACAATCAATGATATCATAAAAAAATACATTACAACTTCTTTAAGTCCATAAAAGCGAAAAATATGAACATTATCCCATAACAAATCCATAAAAACAAAACACAATTACTGATATCCATAAAAAGGTACATTAGAAATTCCGCAAATCCATAAAATTCCACAAGTCCATAAAAGCAAAATATATGAACATTATCCCATAACAAGTCCATAAAAACAAAAAACAATTAATGATATCCATCAAAAAGGTACATTACAAACTTTGCAAGTCCATAAAAGCAAAATATATGAATATGATCCTATAACATGTCCACAAAACAAAACACAATGACTCATATCCATCAAAATTACAAGTTCCACAAATCCATAAAAGTGAAGCAAATCGTAGCCTTTAGAGAATCCATCGAAACAAAACACAAAGGCTACAACAATGAAAAATATGAACATTATCCCATAGTAAATCCATAAAAACAAAACACAGCAAATCCATAAAAACAAAACACAATCACTGATATCCATCCCTAAAAAAGATACATTTACAAACTATCCATCAAAAAGATACAACTATCCATCAAAAAAGATACATTACAACTATCCATCAAAAAGATACATTACAACTATCCATTAAAAAAATACATAAGAAGGAGAAAAATATGAACATTATCTCATTAACTGAAAGATCTATTATCCCATCTATTATCTCATTAATTGAAGATTTTTGCTGAAAGATTTTTAGCAAAAATCTTTCAGTATGAACATTATCCCATAATCCCATAAACAATATGAAGCCTGTTGTTACACTGATATCCATAAAAAAGACACATTACAAGGAGAAAAATATGAAAATTACCTCATTAAGACACATTACAAGGAGAAAAATATGAATATTACCTCATTAACGGAAAGATAGATTTATGGAAATTTTGCTTTCCATAGATATGGCTCAAAAACAATTGTCTCCATATTGTTAAACAATATGAGGTCTTGTTAAACTGATATCACATTATCCCATAACAAATCAAAAAGAAATTTTACAAATTCCAAAAGGATAAAAAAAATATGAACGTTATCTCATTAACGGAAAGATTTTTGCTTTCCATAAATATGTCTCAAAAAGATTTTGTCTCAATAAGATTTTGTCTCAATATGTTTAAACAATAAGATTTTTGCTTTCCATAAATATGTCTAAAAAAGATTTTGTCTCAATAAGGTTTTGTCTCAATATGTTTAAACAATATGAAGCCTCCTGTTAAACTGATAATGTGACATTATCAAGTATCACATTATCCCATAAACAGGCCTCGGCCTCTTGTTACACTGATATCCAACAAAAAGACACATTACAAATTCTAAAGGAAGGAGAAAAATAATGTTTAAACTGATATCACATATCCCATAAACAATAAACAATATAAGGCCTCCTATTAAACTGATATCACATTATCCCATAAACAATAACAATAACAATATGAGGCCTCTTGTTCCATTGATATTTTTTTCCCATTAATATCCATAAAAAAGACATCCATCAAAAAGAAACATTACAAATAAAAAAATATGAACATTTTATGATTACAAATTTCAAAATATTTACGAAGACATATTACAAATTTCAAAAAGAAGGAGAAAAAATTGAACATTATTGATTTATGATTACAAATTTCAAAAGATTTACGAAGACACATTACAAATTTCAAAAGGAAGGAGAAAAAATTGAACATTATGTCATTAACTGAAAGATTTATGAAGACACATTACAAATTCCAAAGGAAAGAGAAAAATATGAGCATAACATTATCTCATTAACTAAAAGATTTTTGCTTTCCGTGGAAAGGCTTTTGTCTTTATTTTTGTCCCCATCAACTAAAAGATTCTTGCTTTCCATAGATATGTGTCCATATGTTTAAACAATACAATAAAGTCATTCAGTTGATAAATATAATATTCCCAAGTTTGACAATGACAAAGCTTCCGCGTAAACCAGGCTGGTTTGAATGCACATGAACATATGGAAAAAGTTTCGTGGTAAAAAGAAGGGTTTTAAAAATAGACACTGAAACCCTTTGATAGAACATTCATGAATTATGCTCCAATGACAAACTTTCAATTTTTACACGACCCGGAAAGAATGGTGACTAGGATTGCACCGAGATGCTCATTTAGTATCATCTAAAGTGCTGAACAATATCCAATGAAAATTACTATCTTGATAGAATGCCTCAACAACTGATTTCACTCACTCACAATACCATTATTCATACCATTATTCATGGTATTCTTGTAAATAAAGAATCGGTTGACAGTTCCATTAGCACTCTAACTGCACCATCACAGAAGCTCGCATAAACTAGGACGTTATCACATGAGTATATAGCACTTAATAGGAGCAGAAAGTAAGTGACATTACGTAACTGTCTATGTTTGAATTCAACACTGCTTACAATTATTTACATAGAGCAAGCTTTCCAACTTGGAAGCGCATCATATATAGAAAGCTGGCTCTCACACACAACCAAGGTCATCAAATCAGATACAGAAGGTAAGTGTCATTACATAACTGTCTATGTTTGAATTGATCATTATGAAACTGTATCCCCACTGGTGCTGATGATCAGCTGTACCAGTACAATTATTTACTTTCGCTTGTCCCACCTATCTATGCCCCAGAGACAACTGCCAAAAAAATGTGGAAAGCCAGAAATATGGCTGCAGGAAGTGGTATGAAAGTTGTCATGACCTGTAGTGTATTACCAGAAATGTGGCTGCAGAAAGTGGTGTGAAAGTTGTCACGAGCCTTTGAATTCTTAGCCTATAGTGAGGAACATTAGGCAAGAACCTAGAGTGATCCTGAAGTGAACCCTATTACGCTCATAATTTGAAAGTTGAAGATGAGACATTACAGAATAAACCCTAAGCAGAAACATTAAAATGAAACTGGTCTTTAGGTAAAAGGTTTCTCTTCCCTTAAATGTCATCATATTGAATAAGGGGACCTTGCCACCGGACGCAGACATCAATAGGAATCATTCTCAGTAAGCTATACGAGCAGCGGCTTCTTCTGGATTTGTATCACCAATGTCATTATTCATAATAATGCCACTAGCTGGCTGCCACATCTGTGGTGGAATACTCGCTATAGATGGTGGAACAAAATACTAGTTCTTAGTTACTCGTCAATCATTACTAAAATAAATAGGAAACAAACAACAACTACTAAAGAACCCCACCTTTACGGATGGATTCCTGGCCTTTGAACTTAAGAACCCCACCTTTACGGATAGATTCCTGGCCTTTGAACTTTGTTTTTACCTGTAAAAGCTTTGTTTTTTACCTGTAAAAATTGCAGCAAGTTCAGAGCATGCCACAATGAAGGAAAAAGATAAGAATTTTAAATTCAAAGATATATTCGCGGGCAGCACCTTATCAACTCGAACATTGTATTTTTGAATTGATGAATCATCCATGCCAATTGTTATCAACTCGAACATTGTACTTTTGAATTGATGAATCTTCATGCCAATTGTAATGATGTTATTGTCTTGAAGGTGGAAAGCTAGAAATGTGGCTGTAGGAAGTGGCATGAAAGCTGTCATGACCTGCAATGAAAGTTGACATGCCTTTGAATTCTTAGCCTATAGTGAGGAACATTAGGAAAGAACGTAGAGTGATCCTGAAATTAACCCCACTACGCTCATAATTTGAAAGTTGAAGGTGAGACAGTACAGCGCTAAGCAGAACAATGCCCTCTCTTACCTTAAATGTTATCATATTGAATAAGGAGACCTTGCCACCGAATGCAGACATCACATAGGAATCATTCTCAATAAGCTATGTAAGCAGCGGCTTCTTCTGGATTTGTATCACCAATGTCATTATTCATAACAAATCCCACTAGCTGGCTAGCTGGCTGCCACATCGTGGAATACTCGCTGTAGACAGTAAACAAAACACTAACTCTTAGTTACTTGTCAATCATTATTACATAAAATACGGCTGCAAATTATATATCCAAAATTATAACTATCAAATAAATTAATAAAACAAGCTAAAAAAATAAACAAACCACTACCACTAAAGAACCCCACCTTTCAGAATGGATTCTGGTCACTCCCCGGCCATTTCCATAGCTTATGGAGAGCATTGGATGTTAGTGCTAAAACAACAACACCGGAATTGGTGTATATCAGTTTTACCACCTGCAAGAAATTGTAGCACATAAAATTGTAATGTCAACCTTTAATGTTTTTTTTTGTAATAGAAGGACGATTGCATACCTTGCTCGCATGCATTGTGTTGGGCGACCTGAGAGACCTAACACTCACCCGAATCAGTGATCTCAGTCAATTTTCAATTCTTACTCTTGTCTGTGACCTCATTAAAAGCCTTGGTTTAACATCTGGGTCCTGCCGTCTATACTACTCTTCACACATGTTGTCTCCAGTGTCAGACAATCATATCATCTTATTCCTATAAAAGATATGCCAAAATAATTGCTAATAGAGCATTTGGAAGGGGAAAAGAACAAAATCCTACGCTATATGGAAACTTGAAAACAACAATATCTAGACTCTGGAGTGAAAGTTTGGAAAATGATAAGATATGTGTAACAAACTAAACTAAAGAATATGGCTGGACATAGCTCTGACAAAATTCTAAAGAAATAATTTTAGGAGAAAGCTCTTACAAAATTGGTCATTGACAATGCAGGTGGAAGTCTATCCAAAAGTTCTATAGCACTGTAAGGGAACCAAGAGCAGTGACTACAGGAGGCATGACAGGCATGACATTCACAATTTGAAGTCTGCATAGTAAAAATGATCTAGTTAGAGTTTAAACTTTGCTTTGCCATTAATTAGCAGTTCGTGTACATAGTAAATGTGCATGGAAGAAGCAATATACCTTTGTTGCCATTGTCTCTGGTGGCACCCTCCTTCCCTCAAAGGATCTACTCTCGAGCATGCAAATTAAGCGAAATCCCTCTATGTTGGCTAAGATATATTTGCCATTTCTGGTGGCACCTTCCTTCCCTCCAAGGATCTACTCTCCAGCATGTGAATTAAGCGGGATCCCTCTGCGTTGGCTAAGATTAAGATATTTTTTCCATTGTCATTTGTTGTGACTGCCCATCTTCACTGAAACGAAGGCGAAGATTATATACGTCAGAAAAGAGCCTAATAAAAATTGCAAATGATTATATACTTCCAAAAGGAAGTAGTCTTAACAAAGAAAATATGGAAAATTGGATAAAGTAAAACTCTGATCCACATGAATGGACTTTACAAAGTAAACACCATTAACATTTTACATTGTTCCATCAATACCATAAGCTATTGTAGTGCATCAGAAGCCTGGAGCATTATAGTCCATCCTAGATCCCCCAAGATCATACAATTAGGGTTTGATCTTTCCATCAATAAGAGTACAAAAAATAAATTGTATTCGAACAAAGAATCATAATCCATCTATCTTTAGTGCAATAAAGTATTTGTCATATGGCGAAAGATTCATAGGAAGCCAAACATCAAACAAAAATAGATTCGAACAAAGAATTGTAATCCATCTATCTTTAGTGCAATAAAGTATTTGTCATATGGCCAAAGATTCACAGGAAGCCAAACATCAAACAAAATAGAATATGCAATGTAACTTCAAAACAACTAGAGATTAGAGATTAATGTTACTCAACTGCAATGCACATAAATTTTTCAAGTTTCAATGAACAAAGTACATGAATATTTTCTTATTCAAGAGGACAAACCGAACATATGGCTGCTTCATGAACTTCAAATGTGTACTGCACAGACACCAAAAAAAAATCTTTCTTTTCTAAATTTTCATATACACATAAATAAGCAACAACTATTAGAATGAGTCTTGACACATATGATAAAGCGGATTACCTTGATGGTCTTATCATCCCCACGTGTAATTAATTATGAAGAGCTGATAGAGCTGGTAGTAGGGTGTGAAAAAACAATATCATTGACACCACCAACATATGCGTCGATCTGTTTATATTATATCAATATTAATAAATATACTTTCAATAGAAACTTAAAATCTTTTTTTTTTTAAATTTTCATATACAGATAAATAAGCGACAACTATTAGAATGAGTCTTGACACATATGAGAAAGCGGATTACCTTGATGGTCTTCTCATCCCCACATGTAATTAATTATGAAGAGCTGGTAGAGCTGGTAGGTAGGGTGTGAAAAAACAATATCATTGACACCACCAACATATGCGTTAATCTGTTTAAATTATATCAATATTAATAAATATACTTTCAATACAAACTTAATTTTACAGACCTACAAGAATATATAGGTTGGTCTTTAATCATGCAAGCAAACAAGAATATATAGGTTGGCCTTTAAGCATGCAAGCAAACCTCTAGATGTTGTCTCAAATCTCCTACCATAGAATAAAAATATATGTGAACTATATGGTTGGAAAACGCAACTCTTATAACACAAAAGCCACAGAATAAAAATATATGTGAACTATATGCTTGGAAAACGCAACTCTTATAACACAAAAGCCTGCCACAGAATAAGAATATATGTGAACTATATGCTTGAAAAACGCAACTCTTATAACACAAAAGCAGGCATGTCAATATCTGAATAGAAGCAATAGCACACCATTGTATTGGTACGCAACCAAAAAAAAACAGATGGCATTATTACAAATTACTCACATTGTTGTATAAAGAAGGAAATGATATCATAGCATCTTATTAATGAATACAAAGTATAGATTAAGCTACCAAGGACTGCCCCATATAAAGCTGGATTTTTCACAAGAGCAACCTAAGAAAACATAATAAAACATTTATAAGAGTTTACACAAGGCCAATGCTAATGATCAACTCAATAAGGAACCCTAAAATATTTTCAAGATCAATTCATACATGTACATTTTTGAACTATTTTATGAAAAAATCATCTACGTGGATGGGAATCGAACAGGAAAAAAATTTCCCAAATCTTAAAGGTATTGCAAGCTAATTTTTGTCGAGATGCCACTCCCCAAATTGCAATGTCACCAATCGATCGAACCACTAGCCATTGTTTGTTCCAACTGATCTTCCGAATTAACTTGAGGAATTTATCTAAATGAAGAATTGTGTTTAATGGAATTTGAAATCACCTAGCAGAATTGTTTGCTGCTCCGAATTAACTTAAGGAATTTATCTAAATGAAGAATTGTATTTAATGGAATTTGAAATCACCTAGCAGAATTGTTTGCTGCTTCGAATTAACTTAAGGAATTTATCTAAATGAAGAATTTTATTGAATGGAATTTGAAATCACCTAGCAGAATTGTTTGCTGCAGAGGATGGAAACCCATGCTCATAACATTTGAACCTTGTTTAATCAGATTTCTTGCCTCGTTCGAAAATGAAGAGGGTAATATGTAACAATGCTGCACCAAAAAACATTGAACATTCCCAGCTACTCAAAGGTACAAGGGCCTTCGTTAATTTTCTTTGATCACATAATATTTACTCAAGCGGCCCAAGGCTATAATGTTGAGGTCAATTAGCAGATTACTTTGTATCATTAGGAGATGGAAAAGTCACTATTTCTTCTAATCTCGTATTAAGTTTTTTTCCATTTGTTCATTCTTCTAGTATATGTCGATCTTTTACTTGTTTATCTAGCATTTCTTCTATCTAGAAGGAGTTGATCTTCTCCTGTTTTTGGAATAGGAATAAGGAGTATTCTGAGTAATTAGTTTTGTTCTCTTAGCAAGCAAAGCATTAGTTCTTTTTCTTTTCTTTTATCTAAGTATGAACTTTCATCTTTTCTAGCTGCTTGGATTATCACGGAAGCGATTGTTGATCTCACACAGATCCAAGTAGCTACAATAGCTGGCATGTAACGAACCAATGCTGCAAAGTGCAAACCATTAACTAAACTGGGATATCGCAACACCTACCCATTCTCCCATTGCTGTTAGTACTTATGATGGTGGAATTATTGATCTTCGACTGACGTTGAACCAATGCTGCAAACCATTAACTAAACTGGGATATCGCAACACCTACCCATTCTCCCATTGCTATTAGTACTTATGATGGTGGAATTATTGATTTTCGACTGACGTTGTTTTCTCATTTGTCGTAGTAGTCCTGCTTCTAGTGGTCATTGTTGCGGCTTACATGGTGACTCTTGTATTGCATCTTTTGGGGCATTAAAAGACTTTCCTCGGGAAAACTTCGTTAAGGAAGCATTGGAAGG
>APFE030686449.1:18187-38220 GCA_000404065.3 Pinus taeda | reverse complement strand
AAAATGAAATTCACAACTTTAAATGAACAATCTTATTGAAATTTTGCAAAGAGGCAACACAAAGGTAGGTCGCTCACGAGGGTAGATTTTGCGACTGGCCCGACTCCTAAGAAGACTGACAAAACCAGAGATATCTAAGGCTTTGCGACTTCTAAACCCAAAGTCACTACAGGACCAATATAAAAAACCAAACCCTAAGGCTAAAATCTCAAGGAATTTCACTAAAACTTTCGACACTAATGGAAAAAGTATAGGTGAAGATTTTTGACAGTCAACCAGTGGATCTGGGCAGTAAAGACTAAGAAAAACAAAATTCAAAAGGAAAAAGTGATAAAAAATGGAAATTCTCTTAATTTTAACAGGGTACGCAGGCAGCCTGTTTAACCAGGTGCATGCAGACTCTGTGTACACAGATACAGTGCGTACAAGTACGCACTGTGTCTAACTCAAAGGGTGCGTACCACTGTAAAACAAAGAAAACGTAAGTTCTAATTCGACCCTAAGCTAAGCCACCCAAAAACACAGTCAAGCAACCAAAAAGCAAAAGAAACAAGACTCTTTTCAGATCAAAGTAATGATCAAAGGAAAAATCAAACACATCAATGGATTCCCCAGTGTAGTCGCCAATTTGTCATGCGGAAAGAGTTATTTTTGCGGACAAACCTAACCTCCCTAGGAGTCTAATACTCTCTAGTGACAAACAAACCAAACAAGAGCAATCCTTCTCTAAACATACATTATTCTATGAGAAACCAAGTGTTTTCCGATCTTACCTTAGGTCCAACGCTTGTTGTAGCAGTCCAGCCTTGCTGATCCAGATGAGCTCCTCCTTCACTTTAAGACCTGCATACACTAACAAGGCAAACGATTACATAACACCTGAAAATTTCATAAAACAAAGCATATTCATCACATAGACCAAGGAGTACATGAAATAATTCATTAACAACAAATCATTGAGAAGAATGGACTTATTTGTATTAAGGAAACAAAAAAGGAAGCATTACAACCTGAGCCTTGGTGTTGTGCAAGCTCCTCCCAGGGTCCAACAAGAGATTTCCTCTACTTTGACAAGCTCACCCACTCCCAATATGGCAACAAGGAAGGATAGTGATCTCCCCTCACAAGTCAACAATGGAAGTCCTAATTCCAACAGCGTTTACCCTTTAGAATGTTCAGCTTTCAACCTCCCCTCCTTTTGGCCCAATGCCTGTATTTATAGTATTCTAGAGGAAGTTATTCAGTTCCAACATCAATGGGATACTCCCTCTTTTGGATGGGGTAGCTCCTCTCTTGATGGGGTAAGTTCCTCTATCATAGGGATGCATGAACCATCTGGAGGCGCTCAATACACATCAAACACTCTTCTAGAAGGCCCTAGAAGTGACCACAAGTAACTTTTTAAAGATGAAACTCGCGCCTTTTGACCTTTACAGGGGTATGCACCCAACCTTTAGCTTGCAGAGCGTACAAGTACATAGGTATAGTGTGTTTGGAGTGCGTACACGCAGGTAAGGTAGAGAGAACCTGCGTACCCAGAGATAAGCATGTTTTTAAGTGACTTTCTCTCTTTTTGAAGTTTGACATGAAGAGCAGAGGTATGGGGCTTGACAAGGAGGACAATATGGCTATTGATGGGGCCATATTAACTGCAGATAGTCATGGTGACAAATTTCAGTGTAACACATAGTAGTTTAGTGTTTGCATTAGTTACAACTATCAATTAATGTTTGCATTAGCTACAACTACCAAAGATCTTCTTTCTCTCATTGTATTTTGGATCTTTATTGAAAATTTGATTTCTAATAGAAGAAGAATCTAATTGGGTTTTCCCCTTGTAGGTGTTTCCTTGGTCATTGGAACGAAATTCTCTGTGTTTCATTGTGTTCTTGGATGTCTTCTATTTTGCATATGGTTTATATGGTGTATGTTCTATCTACAATTATTTAACAACTAGTGTTGCAGAAAACAGATGTTTTGGAATAAGTAATTGTTGCATCATAGAACTTTAGAATTTCAACATGTTATCATAGCTTTGGTGAAGACAAGCTCCATTTACAACTCTTTTTCTGCTGAAATATCTCTTGTTGTGCAGCTTCATTCATAGTTCTTTCTGCTAAAATATCTCTTGTTGTCCACTCTATTTGTAGCTCTCTTTCTACTGAAATATCTCTCGTTGTCCACTCCATTTGCAACTCTCTTTCTGTTGAAATATCTCTTGTTGTTATTTCTACTTGCTGCTAATTTTATGCTGAAATATTTCCTCTTTTGTTGTTGAAATATCTCATTTACTGCTAAAATATCTTTTGTTGTTGATAAAAAATGTCTTCCTCTTATTTTAAGAATGAAGTGAAGTTGGTTGATGCTTTAAACTTCTTCCCTTGGAAGACCAGATTGGATATTACTCTTGAGGAACATGATCTTCTGGAGTATGTTGAAGGAGAGGAGTATGTTGAAGGAGCTGAAAGCTCAAATGCTGCTATCAAGGCCATATACAAGAAAGGAGAAGTCAAGGCTAAATATATTATCCTTATGTCTCCAATTTGAAGAAATCCAAAGAAATGTATGACAATCTGATTGGAATGTACCAAGTGAACAACTTGAGTCAAATTCTTTCTCTGAAAAATCAGCTCAAGGATGTTAAGATGAACAAAAGATATCAAAAATCAAAGATCAGTTGTCAAATTCTTCTGCTAAAGTTATTTTTGATAAAGAGATCGTGTTGATTACGCTTGAAGGTCTTCCTTCTTCTTAGGAAACTTGTATTACTACCATCAGTAATAAGGACAAGTTTCCTACATTTGATGAGCTTTTGGGAAAGTGCAGTCAAGAATAGGCCAAAATGATTTACAGAGGAAGAATTCGCAAGCATGAGGAGGGAGAACCTACTATGCTTGGAGGTCTTCCTTCTTCTTAAGAAAATTGTATTACTACCATCAGTAATAATGACAAGTTTCCTACATTTGATGAGCTTTTAGGAAAGTGCAGTCAAGAAGAGGCCAGAATGATTTTTGGAGGAGGAATTCCCAAGCATGAGGAGGAAGAACCTACTACCTTTATTGTCCATGGCAAGAAGAAGAAAAGAAGTGGCCATCACTATTTGAAGAACCCTGCTCCCGTCAATTCCTCGCGATGGAGCAAAGACTATCAAAATTCAAACGCTACAACTGCCATAAGAATGACCATTATGCCTGTGATTGTCCAGAAAACAAAAAAGCACCAAGATCCAACTTCAACAATCGCTCCATCAAATCTGATTAAAGAAGAAGAAGAGAAGCTACTCCTTGTAAAGAGAATTTTCGTCCTTCAAGGAACCCAAGGTTTGATAAAAATGCAGTTGAAACACAATCAAAATTCTTTCTTGTTTATAGTCATTCTAGTTCTTATCCTACAGATATTGTGATAGTTGATTGGTTGATAGTGGTACCTCAAGGCACTTATTGTCTCTAATCTGGTTGAGAGGGATCGATTTGAAAATCATTCTTGGAGACAACTCTACATCTCCTATAAAGGGATCTGGTTTTGTTTCCTTCCATCTGGATCATGATAAAAACTTATCTCTTCAAGAAGTTTTGTATGTACCTGGCCTAAAAAAGGATTTTGGTTCTATTTCTGCTTTAAAAGATAAAGGAATGAAGGTTGTTTTTATAAATGGTGAAGTTCTCACTTGGTCGATGAGATCTAGCATGAGAGATGCCTTCACTATGGGATCAAGATGTGAAGGTTTGTATAAAGTCAGTGGAAGACTTATTCATGCATTGATCCATGACAAGGATCATCAAAGCGAGCTTTGGCACCGAAGGTTTGCTTATTTTTACTATAAAGCATTACCTCATGTGAGAAAGATGGTTTCCAGAATGTTAGGAATTAGATTTGATCTTTATGATATGGTAGTTGTTAAATCATCTACAAGCAATTATCAAAGTAAGAGAAATCACCTACACTTGTTGCCTCCTAGATTTCTCAACACTCAAGCACGATTGAAGTTGAGTACATTGTTGCTAGCATGGCTAGTTGTGAGGTAGTATGGATGAAGAAACTCTTTGGAGAGTTGTTTGAGCATGTTTTGGACGAAACAATAATTTACTGCAACAATAAGAGTGGCATTTGACTGCCATAAATATCTCATGTTCCATGACAAGTCCAAGCATATTGAGATCAAATATCACTATATCCGAGATATGGTGCAAAGAGGAGTTGTAATACTCCATCATATAGCCACTAATGACCAGATCGTAGACATTTTTACCAAGCCTTTGCCGAAAGGAAAGTTCAAGGTTTTCAGAGAGTAGCTTGGATTAACGGATGTAACCCTTTCTAAAGAGGGTGGTCATAGATGATGAGCCTTGGATGTCCGAGATCCTTGTCATGTGTTGACAAGTGGATCCTGCCAAGTAGTGACGAGCCTTAGATGTGCGAGATCCCTGCCATGTGTTGACAAGTGGATCCCCCCAAGCAGAGATGAGACTTGGTTGTGTGAGATCCTTGTTCGTAATGCCCCAAGTGAATATAGGATGATGGATAAATCTCCCCTATGATGATTCTTCTTCATTAGATTGTAACATCATTGTTCCAAAGCAAATATCCACGTGTTAGATAAAAATTCCTTCCTAACTGAGAGGGAGTGTTGAAAAGTGGTAGCTAGGGGATGAGTTTCCCTGAATTAAATTTCATTTATGACTATTCTAGAGTGACTTTCAAAAAATAGAAAGTCATGTCCATCATTGCAACCATGACTCTCCAAAATTAGTAAGTCTCCTTGTTTCAATTGGTAATCATATATATATGATGGAAAATCACTTAACTTGCCATTAATCAATATCAATTGTTTAACTTTAATTTAATAATCAATATATAATATATATATTTAATATTATTAGTATCCTTATGATACTAAATATTATTATTAAATGAAATTCCATGTCAACCTCTCCTACTGGCACTCAAATCAAATTCTTTCCTAACTGAGAGGGAGTGTTGAAATTTGGTAGCTAGGGGATGAATTTCCTTGAATTAAACTTCATTTATGACTATTCTAGAGTGACTTTCAAAAAATAAAAAGTCGTGTCCATCATTGCAACCATGACTTTCCAAAATTAATAAGTCTCCTTGTTTCAATTGGTAATCATATATATATATATGATGGAAAATCACTTAACTTACCATTAATCAATCTCAATTATTTAATTTTAATTTTAATCATCAATATATATATATATATATATATATATATATAATATATATATAATATATATATATATATATAATATATATTATATATATATATATAGATATAGATATATATATTAATGAAAATTCCATGTCACCCTCTCCCACTAGGCACTCAATCATGTCACTTCACATCTCTCTCTCTCTCCTTTATGGAGAATCGATCTCTCATTCAATGATATATTACTCTCTCTTCCTCTCTCTCTTAATGCTCTTATGCACCTCTTACTCTCCCTTAGACACTTTAATGACTCGTCATAAAAAGATTCCCCTTACACCTCTTTAATGCATATGTTACACTTCTCCTTAATGGCTTGAATTACTTAGGCATGCATACTCTTGATGGCATGAGTTACTAATGCAAGTGTGCCTTCCTCTTGATGGCATAATTTACACTTCTATTTTGTCATATGTAAGGCATGGGATTACTCCTTCATGAATTCAACCTCCTTCCTCTCTCTTTAATGCTCTTATGCACCTCTTACTCTCCCTTAGACACTTTAATGACTCGTCATAAAAATATTCCTCTTACACCTCTTTAATGCATATGTTACACTTCTCCTTAATGGCTTGAATTACTAAGGCATGCGTACTCTTGATGGCATGAGTTACTAATGCAAGCGTGCCTTCCTCTTGATGGAATAAGTTACACTCCTATTTTGTCACATGTAAGGCATGGGATTACTCCTTCATGAATTCAACCTCCTTGTTCTTCCTATATATTTATGCCTCACATCCTCTTTATTACTCACTTGTGCATTAGGAAAGGAGAATACGAACTTGAGAAAGAAAGAGTTAGAGAGACTAGAGAATAATTGTGAGAAATAGCGAGGGAAGAGTCCTGAAGAGTAAGAGCAAATCTTGATGAACCAAAGTAATTCAGTGTTTACATCAGCTACAACTATCAAAGATCTTCTTCTAATTTGGGTGAACTCCTTTCTTTCATTGTATTTTGTATCTCTATTGAACATTTGATTACTAATAGAAGAAGAATCTGGTTGGAAAAATGTTTGGTTGGGTTTTCCTCTTGTGGATTTTCCCCTAGTCATTGGACCTAAATTCTCCGTGTCTCCTTGTGTTCTTAGTTGTCTTCTATTTTACATATGGTTTATATGGGGTATGCTCTATCTACAATTGTTTAACTAATATTGCAGAAGAAAGAAGTTTTGGAGTAAATTAATAAGTAATTGTTGCAGCATAGTGTTGGAAAATATAACTATGTTCGGTCTTCAATAATGTACTTGAGTCATTATGTAATGTACTTGCCAAAAGAATAAAGAAAAGAATTTATTATTATTATTATTATTGTGACTTATTAAAGTGTGGGTTTCATGCTTGGGTTACCATGTGTTTTAGGTCAAATTCCCCATTGAGGACTTCTAGGATTTATTATGAGTCCATACAGTTATTGTACATTTAAAGAGACCCTGCTTGGGCTTTTGAATCATGTAAAAAGGTTAAGTATTGAGTCAAATATGAATTATGTAACCTCCACACCATATTGACCTAAGGGAAGATCAAGTCATCGAATTCATTTGGAGCATCATTCTCTCATCAAGTTCCAATTCTCTTGTAGCTGGGAAGAATTGCGAAAATTTCTCTTGTAACTGGGAAGAAATGCGAAAATCTCTTATTGTTGGGCAGAAGTGCGAAGTTCTCTTATAGATAGGAAAGTCTGTTGCCGGGAAGCCGAAGTGAGTGCAAGTTTGGGGAAGTCTAAAGAGATAAGGAAAATCAAAGTTTTGGTGTCTCTCTCTCGCTTTGTTTCGTGTCTTGGATTGGGAGAACGAAGTCTTCGAAGTTCCATTGTTGTCGTAAGTTGTCTGTTGTCGTAAGTTGCTTCATAGTCAAAGTTGTTGGGAAGAGATAAAAATTTTGGGAGGCTGACTTGGTGTGGAGGAAAGGTCTAGTCTTGGTCTAGGCTGAAGAATCTCAAAGAACACTATTGAAAGGAAGAATTATCTTCTCGAGGGGGATTTTGCCCTGGCATGTGCCTACATCTAGTGTTCATTGTTTTATGTGCTACTGCTTTTGGTAATTTCTTGATGAACTAAAGAGAAGTTATAAAGAATTGTAATAATAAAAAACATCACAAGTAATTATCAAGATCAAGAAAATCTTTACTGTCATAAGTATTTCAACACCCTAGGAGCAATAGTCTAGAGCATGTAGGACGTTGACAAGTGGGCAGTTTAGAAGATGTAAAGTACAGTGTTCATGAAATGAATCAATGGGTTATTAGGAGGTAGAGTAATGGAGCCCTAGTTCAGCTTATGAAAGGAGCCATATCATTGATAAGAGGGCAAATACAAAAGACCTAATGAGGTAGACTTCTTAATGGAGCTAGAAGGATGCAAATGAGCAGATTCGTGAACCAAAGTTCAATGACACAAAAGGAGTTGTGATCATTGATAGTGGTAACTGAAGATGCAAGTGCAATAATCATTAGATTGGAAAGCAGGAGAACACGCTAGATGTGTTCAAGGTACATAGATTGAAAGGGTTGTAGTGCGCACTACCAGCAAGTAGGTCAAGTGTACTTTGTTTAGGGTAGATTGGTGGTCATGGCAGTTGACACCGAGCCCTAGTTGTGTCATTGTATTAGGTTTGTATGTAAGGGCCATGATCCCTATGGGAGCCCTAAGACTGTTGTATTATAATTTGTAATATAACAAGTGGAGGGTTTAAAAAGTTAAAAATTATCATGTACTCGCCGATTCTCTAATGTATGTTATTTCGTTGTACAAAGTAGAAGTGTTGTCGCATTTGAGTGTGTTTGTGTTCGTGATTTTAGACTCAAACTAGATTCCTAAGTGCCGTGGAAAAATCAACAAGCTTGCGCTTGAATTAACCAAACACATACATGCCCTCCCTTGGCTAATATTATAGCAGCAACAATCATGAAAAATAAGCACTAAAGATGTGAGCTCTTCCATTTCTTTCATATCAAAGTTTTAGGAAAAATCTTGAATCTCACACACATGAACAAGATCATACTTATGACCTCGAAAGCATTAAAAAGGGATAAATTGTTGTGCAAAAAGCAAACATTTTAGTGTATTAAAGGGCAATAGTAATTTGTAGGAGAAAAGTATGGCGTACCCATCCTTTGTGCCAAGTTTGTGAAATTTCTAGTAATTTGTAGGAGAAAAGTATGGCATACCCATCCTTTGTGCCAAGTTTGTGAAATTTCTAGTGTATCTTCACCACTTGACTTTTGTAGATTATACAATTGTAGTAATTCACTACATAAAGAAGATCAATATAGTTGATTATGAGAGCACAAATAAAACATAATAAATTGAATAATAAACAAGTGGAACCACAAATTAGCAAAAGATACTTCTAAGTGAAATGCATTGCATATAGGTATGTTGACTCACTTTCATTTATGAACAATAAGCTCCATTCTCTCTATTCTCTCTGGCTGTTTCTTTCATTTCTTTCTTTGTCTGCTTCTTTCATTTTCTTTTCCACACCCAAAAAATAAAACCAAAACTAAACTACAAAAAATGTGCAAAACAAAGGAAAAAGAGTACAACACACCCAACAAATGAAGCCAAGACCAAACTACAAAAAACTAAGCCAAAAAACAAAGGAAAAATAATACAACACAAAGCATCGCCATGCTCAAACTTAGAAAACAAAACATGTGGACAAGAACAAAGAAAAAGTGCAAATATCCCCTTGCACATCATCTCTCCTACAATGTTCTCTCCTTTGTTGAAAGGACAAAAAGTGGGTTGAATAATGTTAAAATATACACACAATTAGTAATGATAAGAATATTTCAAAACCAATAATTATGATTATTCATAATAGGAAACGCACCTCCCCTAGAGTTTCTTTTATAATGATGGACATTCTCTTGTATTCCACTTGCTCGTGCTCATCAAAACAAGCCATGTACAACAAATAAAAAATAAGATATTGGAATGGTTATATAAGTTAAACTAAAGAGTCGAACACAATAATTAACCGTAATAAGAGACACACATTTCTTTAAGATTGTTATATAAAAGGGGAGAGTCCATTTTGTATTTCATGTATTCATGCTCAATGGAACAAGCCATTTGCACTAGATATACAATAAAAAATTAGAAAGTATGAACTTGTCGTGCAACTTAGTTCAAGTCCAATAATATTATATGCTATATCTCCAAAAAATATAAATTTTCTAAACTTGATGTACTTCTACAACGAGTAATACAAACAATGTTTTCATGAGATGTAAAATTTTCGAAAAAGAATCTTAGCATATCTAAACATATTGAACACCCAAAACCCTAGGGTCTACAAGGCAGTAGTGTTGTATTTTAGCACAATGGTTGATTATTGAAGGGTCAGTATGCTTGCATGTTTGACCTTACCAACCTCCTCTATAGGGCACATTGTGTGAGGGTGTGCATGTGATGTGGAGCAAGAAAACATAAACTGCACCATCCCATACACAACAGCTTGCATGTTTGACCTTACCAACCTCCTCTATAGGGCACGTTGTGTGGGGGTGTGCATGTAATGTGGAACAAGAAAACTTACAATAGGCAATAGTTGTTTCTAAAATTAAACTAGCAGTTGCACCAAAAGGGTGTAAAGCCATGTTGATAGAAGTGTAGATAAATGTAGAGTGGCGTAGAGGTGGGACTGCAAGAAACAAAGATATGGATGTGGAATGAATGGGGAATAGGAGGCTAAAGCATTGGTAAAATTGAGTTTTCCAAATGGGTCAAAGTGCATTATAGAATCTGTAAATATATCATATTTCTATCATCGAACTCATAAAGGAGACATCACTGTGATATTCTATCATCTTCTCTGAACAACATCCTAGAGATTATGATGAGAAGTTGTTTGGATGGGGGAGAAAAAAAGCAATTGAGAAACAAACATTTCATGGGGTGTTCAATATCCTAAACGAATTGAAATGGTGTCCTCTGCTGCAATTTAAGGAATCCCTGAGTATTTTTACCATGTTGTGATTTTTTATAGTCAACAAGTGGATTATGTGCTCCCATTCTTGTTTCAAAGTTTATAAAATGAACCTTGGAGAACTAGACAAGTTGAAAAGGACTTCATCCTCTTTTCATTCTCTTTCATGTCAACAATAAAAACCAAAATTCTCTTTTCTAATGTCAGCCCACTGTTCTTCAATATTTAAACTACTTGCACATAACTGCCTCTATGTCATCTTGTAGACCTAAAAGCTCCACTTCATCACGTTTTCAAGTATCTCTTAACAAGATTCACATAGAATATGTGGGGGGTTCATTTGTATTGAAAATTTCAATCATGTTCTTCTTTTGGTTGTTGTCATTCAAGCTCATCTTCACCATTGCCTCATTGATGTTCTCCATGGCTTGGTTGAGCACATAAATAATTTCACAGGTCCACAACTTTTCCTCAGGACACTCAAGTCATTTATTGAAGCTTGGCTCTCATTCATCACTTATTAACTAAAGAAGGAGAGCCAAACTCAAGTAGACAACTTGAACTATAGGTATATTTGTAATTCCCTGAAATATTTCCCAACTCTATAATAATAATAATAAATGCCTTGTTGCCACTTCAGATTACATAATGTGGTTCACATATTTTCTACTATTTGAGAGTTGAAGCAGAAGGTCGATTGTTTTTGCAACTGTCTTTTTATTTTGTAAACAAACATTACCTTCATCAAGGCATTTTGGTGACCCACTTGCAGCACGCAAGTCATAATAAAAAGCAATGTCATAATGCTCAAGTTTGTTAATTTGTGTATTCCTCTGCATATAGTGGAATTGATCTCCTTTTCCAAAGGGTTCCAAAGTGATTCTTGTAAATTATAGTTCCACATACTTTTCAAACAAAAATTGTTGGAAAAGCAGGTATGAATCTTTGATACATGTAATAGGATCATAATCTCTAGGATGTTATTTAGAGAAGATGGTAGCATATCACAGTGATGTATCCTCGAAGATTGTTTCTAGTTTAGTTATGAGTTCGGCGATAGAAATATGATATATTACATATTCTATAATGCACTTTCACCCATGTCGAAAGTTCTACTTCACCAATAGTTTAGTCTCTTGATTCCTCATGCCTTCCACGTCCACATCCTTGTTCCCTGCAGTGCTACCTCTGCGTCACTCCACATTCATCTACACTTCTATCAACATATTCATCTACACTTCTATTAGCATGTCTTTACTCCCTTTTGATGCAAATGTTAATTTTATCAATTATGCCTAAAATTTTGAATTACTATAAAATCCTATTGGAAGTAATGCTTCCGTGTGTATGATGTGATCAACAGGCTGTCATTGTAAGTCCCTAAATGGCAATCTAAAAATTAATGTTCCTTATGTGTGAGTTGTGATAGC
The DNA here is from genome assembly GCA_000404065.3 of Pinus taeda. Taxonomy (NCBI): domain Eukaryota; kingdom Viridiplantae; phylum Streptophyta; class Pinopsida; order Pinales; family Pinaceae; genus Pinus; species Pinus taeda. The sequence continues at coordinate 26,632 of APFE030686449.1, read as the reverse complement.
TATCTAAATATATCATAGTAAATGATCTATATATTATAAATATCTAACCATTAAAATCAATAATATATATCAATGTGATTTATGTTGTGTATATAATCTCTCCCTCCCTTCTAGATTTTTAACAACTCCCAAGTACGTTGTTAATATATAAATGGGTTCTTAGTGTGATTTATGTTGTGTATATAATCTCTCCCTCCCTTCTAGATTTTTAACAGCTCCCAAATACGTTGTTAATATATAAATGGGTTCTTATCCTTAAAGGTCCATGAAACATCAACTCAAAGTTACAATCTCGATTTTTTTTTTTTCCATATTTCATTAAAATTGAATAAAATGTATCAACATTATTTTGTCCGCTAAATTCCAATTTGTAAAGGTCAAGTCAAATCAAATCAGGAGATTGTTGTTACCCTTTCTTCTTCGATTCCTTATCTTCGTTCATACTGGCACATTGGAGAAATTGGCATCCCCATATGCCTATTAATATCACACACATTTGAATACCCATTTATTCATTATTAGCTTTTCTGCAATATTCTCAACATGGAGACCTGCAAGCTGATCATCTCGTTCCTCCTCCTGCTTCTCCAAGTCTCTGTAATAGTGTGCAAAGAAGATGATGGGATAGTAATCACACTTCACAGAAATGAAAAGTCTGATCTACATGTAGGACCTGTGCAGGAGGACCAAGAATATGAGAAACTCGCCACGATCGTGGAAGCGACCAGGAATCGGGCCCGGGCACTGAAGCTCGGGATGCATCGTGGGCACAGACAGGTGAGCGAAATGGGAAATAATGAAAGCGTCGGGGAGCCCCTGTACGCCCGCAGCTTGGGAGGATACTCAATCAAATTCTCCATGGGAACTCCTCCACAGGATCTATCGCTCCTCATGGACACCGGCAGTGATCTCGTGTGGGTGCCCTGCACGAGAAGTTACACTTGTATCTACTGTAAGGCCAAGAATTCCAATGGCCTATTTAATCCGAGGTTGTCATCGTCTCGTGAGCTTCTAACTTGTGCTGATCCGAACTGCAGAACCTTCTACGGTAAAAACACGGAGCACTACTGTGGGAATTGCTCGGCCGCCAAGAATTGCTCTCACACCACTTGTCCGGCTTATGAAATTCGCTATGGAAAAGGAATGACGGCGGGGCTGCTCCTCTCGGAGACCCTCACTTTACCACTGGAAGACAAACGTCGAGCAATAAAGTATTTCGGAGTGGGATGTTCCATGATTTCAATGGATCAACCTTCTGGTATTGCAGGATTTGGCAGAGGGGCTCTATCTATGCCTTCCCAGCTTAGTCACCAACACATAATCGGCAAAGATAGGTTTGCTTATTGCCTCCAGAGCCACCGCTTTGATGAAGAGAACAAGAAAAGCCTACTGGTTCTCGGCGACAAGGCGGTCCCCAACGGCATCTCTTTGAATTACACTCCCCTTCTAATCAATTCCAGAGCTCCTTCTTCTAGCTACAGCTCATTCTATTACATTCGTCTCACAGCGGTCAGTATCGGCACAAAACGTTTGAAGTTGCCTTCTAGATTATTGAGATTCGACACCAAAGGCAATGGAGGAACCATCATAGATTCGGGAACTACTTTCACTGTATTTAACAAAGAAATCTATGAGAAGATTGCAGCTGGGTTTGCTTCTCAGATTGACTACAGCAGAGCTAGTGAAATTGAAGCTAGGACTGGTATGGGACTCTGTTACAATGTCTCTGCTGCAGATAATGTTCTGTTGCCTGAGTTTGCATTCCATTTCAAGGGTGGCTCAGACATGGTGCTGCCTGCTGCCAACTATTTCAGTTTTTTTGGCAGTTTTAATTCCATCTGCTTGACAATGGTGAGTTCCACAGCTCTTAATTCAGAGGTTGATGATGGACCAGCTGTGATCTTGGGAAACTATCAGCAGCAGAATTTTTATATACTGTATGACAGAGAGAAAAATCGTTTAGGCTTCACTCAACAGACTTGCAAGACATTCCACTGAATCATGGGGACATATTATAGCTCATAGTTTATCATAATGTGTGATGTATTTCCAATAAAGTAGTTGAAGGAAGATCGTGATATTCACTGTAGATTCTCAATTTTAACTCTCGTGTCATGCTATCTGTGATCCGTACGACTCATTGCCTAAGCAACTGATGTTGATTGATTGGCATTGAAGATTTGTAGTTGTTGTGGTTCTATATTTAAGTAATATGGGTTTCTTTTTGTTTGAGTGTAACTATTTTTTTGTTTGGAAAGTTATGGAAATTCTTGTTATATTTAGAAAAGTTTGGTAATAGAAATTTTGGTTAGATTTTGAAAAAATTGCAGAGATTTTTGTAAATCCAAATAAAAGTTGTCAAATTTCATAATTTTGGGTGTTATAGAAATTTTCGATAACACTGAATCTATTTCCATATCAAAAACATAATTCAGAGACTAAATCTATAAAAAAAAATGATATTTTTTTACCCAAATTTCAATTATTTTTTACCTAACCACTTTCAACTATCAAGACCATTCTTCAGCCTCCATAAAAGACTCTTTCTTTTTTAAAAAATTCCATCCAGAAAAATTCTTGCTAAGTAGATCATCGGCCTCGATATATTTTTCATGAACAACCTACGAGAACGAATAGTTAGCTCTTGTTCTACACAAAGTAAGAAATGGATCTCAATATTCATATTGTTTAGTCTAAAAAAAATCTAACAAATTAGTTTTTTAAAATTTATAAATTAAAAAAATAATTTACAAATATGATTATTTTATTTAGGAGTTGTTTTTTATTGAGATTTTTTAGACTTTTCTCTGTGTCAAAATTATGGAAAAAATTTGAAGTGAAATCTTGATTTGTGTTATTTTAAACTGGTTTTTTTGACTTTATATATTGATTCAGCATTTTTAAAAACCCCCTAAATCACTTCCATGATGCATAAGTTTACCTATCAAACTTTGTAATTTCAAATAAATTTATATACCTGATTTAGAGAAATTAGACCATAAAAACCCACTACAAAAAACTCCAAAAAATCTCACTAAAAACAATTCACTTTTTATATATATCCCTATAAAATAAATATTTTATATTAAATTATTATTATATTTCCATCCTGAATAAATCTTTGATGTAAAGCCTCTTATATGGGAAATTGGAGCAAGGGTAGATAGATTTTGGTAAATAGACATATTTTATTAAATTCAAATTAAAAGTGAATTTGGTGGAAAATGAGGAAAGCGGAACCATTTTATTGAATAAAATATATCCATATAAACAACCTTTTCAACTCATTTTTCTGCGTTATATTTAAAACCAATCATAGTCGAGTTAAGTTGAGTTACCCATAAACTTGTAGAATGTAAGTTTGATCATTACATAAATTTTATTAAATTCAAATTGAAAATGGATTTGGTGGAAAATGAAAGTAAAATGGAAATATTTTATTATTTGATAAATTAGTAGTGTTTATCTTTTTGGTAAATTATGATACAATATGTAATATTAATAATATTAAACATTACAATTGATTTAAACATTTGTAGAAATGTATTATTATTTTTCTTTATTATATTATTAAAAATGGATATTTATAATATGTAAAATTAATAATAATAATATAATTAACATTTTTTTTTTATTGGATGTTAATATTATTATTAATGTGATATGAAACTTATTATATAAGTAGTTTTGTTGTCCAATATAATTAGATTTTATAATATTTTGGAATATTTTTTTTAAAATCTAAATGATAAATAAAAATGGTTTAACATTGATTTTTTTTAGTAAATGGATGGTTTTTATAATAATATTGAATAATTTTCTATTAAATTTAATGATAGAAATAAAATGATTTACATTGATTTTTTTTAGCATTTGATGGTTTTTACAAATAGAGTAGAGTTTACTTTGAATGTAATAGTATAGCTTTTCTTTCTTGCATTTTTTTTCTTGAAACTAGTTTAGGTTTACATTCATGTCTTTTATTTTTGCAAAATAAAGTTAGTTTTTTCTTTTCCAACATTTCCTTTAAGTATATTAGTGCTTCATTTATGCAATAAGACAAGCCATGCTTAAATTTTCTCTCTCCTTGCAAAAGTTAAGTTAAGTAGTTTGCTTTCTTTGGGATTTTGCAACATGGTCTCTACACATGTCAGTTTAATTGGGATTTTGCAAATTGGTCTCTGGAAATTTCAGTTTGATCCATTGCTTCATAGCAACTTAGGTAGAATCTTATTTACTATGTATATATCGTTGTCACCTCTTAAGTTTGTATGAACTGCAGATTGATAAATTAAAGTTGGTAGCCCTAGAAGTTGCAACATCCTTGTTGTAATACCATGACTCATCAATCTTAAATGAAGGAGATCCATCCTGACTTATGTACATACCACATAAGGGAATTATCTAGAACAATCCATCATCCCTAGCACTAAATGAATCCAACACTAAAGGATATAGTGAAGGAAAAGATATAGAATTTCTCGCATTTAACATTATTTATGTAATTTATGACAACCAGTGGGTCTCCCCTCTCATGATTGTACCAAAGAATAATGGTAAATGGAGGATTTTGTAGATTATCGAGAACTCAACAAAGCCACAAATAAATACCATTCTATAATTTCATTCATCAATCAGGGCTTGGATACATTAACAAGAAATAAATACTTTTGTTTTTGATGGATTTAGCGCATACAATTAGATCCATATCATGCCTAAGGATTAAGACAAAACAATGTTTATCTATCTATCATAGACATTTTCCTATCGTGTTCTACCATTGGAGTTATGTAATTCTATTTCCATCTTTCAAAGACTTGTAATGGTAGAGTTTTTTATTTTATTCATGATTATGGGGAAATCTATATGAATGAATTTAAAATATCTAATGATTAATTTGATGAGGAATTAGAAAATTTAGAGAAAACATTAATAAGGTGTAAATGATATGACATTTCCATGAACAATATGAAATCTAAAATGATGTTTATTGATGGGATCATATTTGGGCACCGCATTTCGGCTAAATTCATCAAAGTGGATCTAGCAAAAATTAAGGTAATACTAAACTTGTTAACTCTGTGCTCATAAAAATAGATATGAATTTTCTTAGGATATGTCAAATGCTATCATCGATTTATTGAAAAAAATTCATTATTGCTCATCCATTTTTTTCTTTCCTTGACAAAAATTATAATATTTTGTGGATAGAGAACCACCAACATGCATTTCATGAATTGAAATCCAAGGAGTTGGAGGCTCGTATTTTGATAGGGCCCTATTAGTCCCTCTTGCTTCATATATCTAAAAATGCATTAGACACTTCCATTAGAGTTGTTGTAGGGAAACTAGAAAGAAATTATTCATATGCAATCAATTACATCAACAAAGTACTTTGTATTCTTTTCCATTATAGGCATCTCTTTTAAACAAGAACAAGAAATTAGAGATGGATAATATGAAGCTTCAAGTTACTGTAAATAAATTAAGGGATTATCTTAAAGAAATGATGCACTTTGATAATCTTGATTATTTTTCCTAGGTAGTGGGTTCCCTTCCTAAGGGGAACTCACACTAAAACAAATGAGACAACTCAAAGCCCCTATAAAGAAACATAGAGATAGTTGTGCAAACAATAGACCTCATACTTTCCTTGATTGATATGACCACTCAAACTGAGCAGAAAATAGTGGAATATAAGGACACATAAGTGGATACCCCACATGAGTGGGTAAAGGCTACATAAGATAAATGGAACCAATTTTTGTCCTCACATGAGGAGAGAGTGATGCCCATTAAGTATCATCACTAAATTGTCAAATGAATGAGAGACAGGTGAACCAAATTTTGTGAAACCCGCATGAATATATGGGAAGAAGCAAGAGAAGAAAAGAAGAAGTTTTTTCAACTGGAGAGACAAGTCAATGAATTGGAAATAGAGAAAATACAACTTGACTTGTTAGTAGAATCAACTCTTGGTTACAGATCCCCTTCTCCACATCACAACATATTTTTTCAAGAAAAATTCATAATGTATTGAAGAAAAGACATAATGACTAGTAATCCATTTGAAATCACAAGCTCAACCAAACTCTTCGAGGCCTTCTATGCATGTACCAAGGAGGAGAAGAACCTCCTTTATGAGATTTATCAACATAATACTTTGTTATTTCATGGTCCCATTTGGAAACCCAATCATTTTGTGGGGAATGTACAGTTGAGAGTATTTGTGTCCTACCTCAATAACCATGTTAATTAGGCATTAGAACAAAAGGTTGCACAACATAATTTTGCTATTAAATTTTGGGTTAGGGGAGAGTGCCACATGCCCTTACAAATCCTTAACACTCATAAGAAGTGGAATTTATCTCCCTGATATGCATAATTCATAACCAAGAATAAACAAGAAGCCATCACACATTGTAGGGCACAAATTTAGATAATGGAGAAACCAACCATGGAAATATGTACGAAAAAGTGGAAGAAAACTAGGGAGGATATCCAAAATAAGACCCCTTCAATCCCAACAATCTAAATATAGCATTGAAAAGAGTGCAAAATTTCATTAAATGTGTGGAGAGTTATGGAAATAATTAGATCACGTTGAACTTTCATTATTCGATGATTTGGATTCTAACTAGAGAATACACAAAGGATTGAAAGTTGATAAGAAGGAAATAATTAGCTTGTTATATGGAAAGGCAAGAGGATGATATTTTCATGCAAATGATTAAACACAAGTTTATTATAGCCTTAGTAACCTTCATGGGATCCTCAACTTCTCAAATTCATATTGGTTGTTGCTTGCATGAGGACATTCAATGAGTTCAACTAGAGGGAGATGATGGGTGCCAAAATTGACATATTTTTAACACCTATATAGTACACTTTTCTCCACCATTTTCCCACTTTATATCCTTTCTTATTACCTTCGCCACCCATACCGATAATATCCTACTATATGCCATTTCAATGCTTATTTTTATGCATTTTTTTAGAAATTGTTTCCTTTCTATACTAACTATTGCATACAGGACACAAGTTTGCATATATACTACTTACCATATGTATCTCAACAACATATACAACTCCATGTAGGTGTTGCAACTCCTTATAGGTGTTGCAACTCCTTACAAGTATTGCAACTACTCTGCTTGTGTGTTAGGTCCCTATACAACTAGTGTAACCCCTTATTGTTATTAGTGCAACCCCCTTATGATATTGTTGTGCCCATGTAGTCTCCATATTGTTATTATTGTGCCCCATAGAAGCCCATTGTTGTTATTATGCACTCATTACATTATGACCCCTTAGACTCCTATATATAGAAAGGAGGTCTTGTCATTTGTATCATCCAAAAATTGTTCATTTGTGTAATGTAAAGGAGGTTTCCCCCTCGAAGAGGCTGATGAAATGATATACATATATATCCATTCTTATGTGGCATTAAGGTTTATGGATTCCTAAATATTTCAAATGCAAATCCCAAGTTTCAATTACCGAATATTTCAGCGATAGGAAGGCTAGCCAACATCAACAACCAAGAAAAACAACCTTTAGCTCAATGGAAAGAATCCATATAGAAGGGAATTGTAACAATCACTTAAGAGGGCTTCTAAAATAGTCTCCATAGGTTGATATCTTACCCACATTAATATTGAGCCTCTTGTGCCAATACATTTGTTTTTATCTCTTAAATATCTTTAAGGCATTCTTATTTTAGCCCTTCCACCATGCCTCTACCTTAGCTACACCTAGTTTTAGAAACAATTTGTCTACAACCAATATAGCTACATCTTAACCATAGATCTTCTAAGGCATTGATATATCTTTTCTATATTTTTGTGAGCTGGTTTCATAACATTTGGTATCAGAGCTTTAGATTCTAGGTTTTCGCTTCTCCAAATAGGTCATCATGGCATTTTCGCTATAACTTTTTTACTGCGACATTTCAGAACCTAAAACAAAAACCCATTTGAGGAAGTTCGATGGAAGTTTGATGGAAAGAATAAGAAAACATAAAAAGAAGAGGATATACACCAGGAACCAACCCCAAAGAAAGAAGAAATCAATTCGACCATATCTTGTAAATCATTAGCAAGAATTACCACTCCTCAAACTCTCAAGATAGAAGGGCATATCAAGAAGAAAAAGGTTTAAAAGTGAAAGATCACATCGAGAAACAATAAATGAATTCGACTATATATTGTAATGCATTGACCGGAATTATCACTCCTCAAACCATCAAGATAGAAGGACATATCAAGAAGAAAAATGTTCAAGAAGTGAAAGATCACATCGAGCATCATGAAATGAATCTGACCACATCTTGTAATGCATTGGAAGAAATTACCACTCCTCAAACTATCAAGATAGAAGGACATATGAAGAAGAAAAATATTCAAGCAGTGAAAGATCACATCGAGCATCAACAACAAGTTCTCC
>APFE030686449.1:680-14547 GCA_000404065.3 Pinus taeda | reverse complement strand
TATAATTACTTTATTTGTTTAAAGTTCATATAAAATTATCTTCTTTTTTTTGTAGGCTGAGGCTCGACTCTCCGATTTACATGTCCATTAAGTACCCTTCAATGGGGGAAGGGTAGCCCAAGATTTGAACCCAAGACTTCCGGTTCAGTGAGACTTCATTTCCACGACCATTGCTGCTTAAGCTACCCCATGTGGACTCATACAAAATTATCTTAATTCACATGTATTTCGGAATATTTTATTTATAAATAGAAATAAAAGTGAAATATTTTCACTACATTTAAGTTATAATAAAACAATACTTTGAGAAATCACAATCACACAATAAAGTTATTGATATTTTTTATGCTTTTAATTAAAACTAAATAAATATGTACATTTATTTTTGTTTTCTCACTATAATTAACATTTTTTATATTTATAAAATATTTATTTTTATTTCAAATAAAAATTTGTCAACTCCAGATTAAACAAAATAACAAAATGAAACACAGTTGACTTTGAGTTAGAATACTCAGCTCCACGGAAACAAAATACTCCAACTCCACGTTAAACAAAAAGGAATCACACGTCGCTTTCACGTTGAGTTAGAATACTCCTCTCAGCTCAGTAAGATCATAATAGCTGTTGAGGATAACTTTTTCAAATATGACGAGTCAAAGCTCATCATTATAGGTAGGCAATGGCTTTTAATGATGGGAATAGCATCATAAAAATCCCTGATAGATTAGTGAAATTAAGAGAAAAACATTTAATTCTGCTTTGCAACATTGTATATCTTCCTTTAAATTTTTCAAAGTGTATTTTATGTGAGAGGTGTACTTATCACCATGTTTCTCATTTGGTTTATAGAGAGAGTCTTGTGAATTATAGTTTAGCTTCTTGCAAGTCATCATTGATCTTCTCACTACAAGTATATCATGTTAGCTAAACTAAAATATAATATAATCACCATATTTCAATATAGTTCAAGGGAGTATATCTCATTTACAAGATGTAATATCCCCAATTTTTTGAGCATGGGAGTCACTAAGGAATTTTACCCAATTTTAGTAATATTAATTAAAAATGGGTAAATATTATTGGAGAAAGGTGGCTAGTATTATTTATCGAAGAATAACGTAAAACTATTATTTTATTAAATGGTGGCAAAAGTGACTTAATAGAAAATGGCCCCAACCAACAAAATAATATTTAAAAAAAAAGTCTAGAGGAATGAGGAGAAATTATAAAAGGAGGATGGACTCATTTTGTGGATTATCTTCTACATTTGCAAACAAACACTCACTTGTACGCTTTGTCGTTTAGCAAGTCTACTGCTTGTTTAGCCACAAACCTCTCACGCAAGAGATTCAACATCTACTTTAGGGGACCATTTGTACCTGCCCTAGGGAGGTTGTTCTATAGGATATTTCAGGGAGTCAGGGGCAACAACACACATCAATCACCAGTGCAAAGAGAGGGAAGTGCACATTTTTGGGCAACCAGAAAACATGCAGAGAGAACTGAAAATCAACAGGGGACTCATTGCTTGTCGAGAGATCCGCGAGATGAAGAGGTAGCATAGAGAAGGAATTTTCACTGGAGTTTGTAGCTAGCTGCTCCAGCTACCAACAATTCACATTTCTAAGCAGAGGGACAGTGCAGAGGCCACCCAACAGAAATTCGTGGCGTTTGGGAGCAACTGATCTTGGCTAAGAGTCATCCAGGTAGTGAGGAGTTGGATAGCAGGGGTAAATCCATCATTTTGGAGGAGTTTGCAGAGGGATTTGCAGGCAATTTGCAGTAGGTCGAATTTGGCAACCATAACTCGGGTGAGGCTCCAAGGGAGTCGAAAACCAGAAGTCAAAACCAGCGAAATTCCCTTATGGGGTTTTCTAGGTTTTGGACAAGGATCACAACCCTAAATTTATAAAACTTTTTGGGCAGTTTTGAGGGGCCAAGTTAGCCAGCAATGTAGAAAAATTGGGCCAATCCCTAAGGGGTCGAATTTGGCAAGTCAAAAATAGGCTAAACCCTTTCTGGGTTTTGTTGGGTTTTTGGGGAGGAGTACATTACCTATTTTACATAAAATTTATAGGTTGTTTTGAGGGGGTAAATCCAACGTTGGAGGAGGGTTAATCCCCAAGGGGTCGAAATTGGCAAGTCAAAACCAAGTAAAACCCTTTCTTGGTTTTTCTGAGTTTTTAGAGAGGAGTACATTCCCAAAGTTACATAAATTTCTGGGTTTTTTTGAAGGGGTAAATCAAAGCCAGAAGTTAGCTAGAAGAGTAGTTTTCAAGGGACAACACAGTATTTTGGAGGCAACAAAAATTATAGCAGCTAGGCATTATTTTATCATCCACCGAAGGCCTGTAGCTTGCCTTGTGCAAGCCCAGGTGCACTCCTTCCACCTCATATTGTACTCTAGCAGTTATAATTAATAATAATTGGCCAATTTGGTGTTCCAAACAAATTTATGTTTACATGTGCGTTTAATAAGTAAATTTATGTGTTGTAATTGTTGCATATCTTTGTTACCTCTATAAATTTCTACTTTGGAACATTATAGTGGTATCGGAGCATGATCTTGGCCAGTTGTGGAGTAGCCAGCAAGATCATGGAAGATTTGGGCATTTATGCAATCTGATGGGTGAACTATAGACAAACCCATGGCTCAAGGGAGAGTGAGTATCATTGAGGGAAAAATGACCCTCACCCACTTTGATGGTTCAACTATGAGTGCTGCCAAAAAATGGGTAAAAGAATTGGACACATATTTCCAGCTAAACCCCATGACGGAGGCAGACGCTATTAGACATGCCACTTTGCACTTGGATGGAGATGCTATGGAATGGTGGTACCGAGGGTTGATCCCTTTGGGTCATGTATGTATCACATCCTGTAAAGAGTTCACACAGAGGCTCGTGGAGAGATTTGACCGAAAGGACACCATACTCCCTCAAAGGGAGTGGATAGGACGAGGAAGGCTAGAGGATGAGACCAGGAGGCATTTCTAGTGGTGGAGACCAAGCTTTAGATGTCAAAAGCTTGAGGAAGAGGTTGAGTGGGAGGACATGCAGGATGTTGAGGGGTACATCGATATACTTGGTGTGGCACAGGAGTCACCATTGTTGGAGACCTCTTTGGTAGCTTTAGTTGACACCTCGGTTGAGGGAGTAGAGTGTACACTCAGAGGGCCATCTATTGATGAGATTCCAACAGTTTATGGGGTACCCAGTGCTATGACCCAGTTTCTAAACGATGGCCGCCCACAGTAGGTTCATGAGGTGCCTAGAGGCATACTTGTCATTAAGGAGGTACTAGAAGAGACAGAGGGGTTCAAAGCAATGACTGAATTTACAGAGGATAGTCGCCCTCCATTGTTTCATCAGTTTCGATCTAGCCTTCTAGCATTGAGAAAGAAGGCCACGACAATGCGAGAGGCCATTCTACAGTAGAATGAGGATTTGGAGGGCATGAGAGTGGTTTACGCTGAGTTAGCGACCAAATTGAATCGTGTTGGGGAACAATTGGGTTCCCTAATGGTTTAGTTGGAGTGAAAATTGGAGCGATGGGACAACCCTAATTAGACATTACAAGATGGTAGCACTAGCAAGTTACCACTACACATTGGAGAGGGAGAGGCAGAGTAACCTTGACATATTTGATGTGTTGACAAGGATGGTGAGATGAGGCGACATGAGTTGCGCAGGGTGCATCCTTAGTTGGATGGAGGTTTAGTCCCATGTATGGGGTTTTATGCTCTCGATCCTTCCATTGGGGTTGGATGGCAAGAGATATTGAGTTGGTATCTAGTGGAACTGACTAGGAGGTTAGCTGCATCCATGGCCACAACTCAGCGGAGGTTGTGGATTATGAGAGGGGCTCGAGGGCCAGACTATTGTTTGGATCCAGGTGTGATTATCCATCACATCATGGAGTTGGTAGGTCATGGTAGCATCTAAGTCATGGACTCGGTGGTTGGGTGCACACACCTTTTCATATCCCCTTCAAAGTTCCTGACAAGACTAGTGACAAGATGGATTAGCAGAGGAGTAGGAAGATTTCATGAGTTGTCATGGCATGTTGGGTTGACATGGGATCGTAGGATGATTAGACTACTCTGGCAGGATTTGGTAGGAGGAGGTGGCATCGTCAGGCCACCGTACAGGGCATCATCTGGAGACAATGCTTTCTCATTGATGTATTGGGCACTAGAGCTACTGAGGTTCGACATGGTAGCATTAAACTTGATTTCATGTGAGGAGTTAAGCCACATAGGTGTACTTGGGCAGGTGAGGAGGTGTAGATCACATTGTGGTGGGTGTACTAGCAGAGTGGCAAATGCATGGGCACATATGGGATGGCCTATGGTACATGGTGGCATGACACTGAGCATTGATATCTAGTGGTGCATGAAGTTGTACCACAAAGTTCAAGGCTATGCAGTGGAGTGTTGGGGTGTGTATTTGTGTGCAGCAAAGCATGATGATACACAACAATTTATTGAGATGTTTTCACCAGAGAGATCTCTTGACGAGGGCATGATAGATATTCTACAATGGAGGAGCAAGGGAGGTGCACGAGTTTACAGCCACAGATTGGGAGATGAGGTGACATTCTGCAGGGGTGGCATATCGTTCATCATTGAGCTTACACCTGGGGATATGGTCATGGGGGAGACATGTGCCACTCTTTCCATAAGGCATGTCGGGATCCTGCATGAGCAAAGGATACCATGTATGATTGAGGAAATTTTCCAGTGGGTATCCGGGCTCCAGACATTATATTGGCACATTATCGAGAGGGTGGGTGTCAAACTTAGTGGTGATGGTTAGCAGGAGCAGGATGGATCCACATACATTGAGATGATTATGAGTATTAGAAACCCATATATTGACTGCATTCAGGGGGTAGCTATTTGGCACCTGCAGTTTTCAGCGATCACCAATAATATGCAGTGGTAGAAGCAGGGCAGTTTAACATGCATTAGATTATTTCATGATATATGGAGCATATATATTGATTGCATGCAGGGACTAGAGACAAGGCATGGATGGATTCCAACAGTTTTCAGAGTTATGTCGTAGCAGGTCTAGCTATGGGATCCAAGGATTCAGTTAGTTGATATATCAATCTGTCTCATGATGAGTAGATTCATTGCAAAGAGTGATCTAGTTCACTGTTTGGTTGACACATGGGGGTTCACAGAGGCCTTCATCGTATGGAGAGGTAGTTTTTCCCCATTGTTGCATATGTTTGAGGTTACCATTGGATGGGTAGGCTTTGGCATCATGGAGATGCCTAGGCAGGATGTATTTGACATTTTTTCAGTATTTCACTATTGGGTTTTAGGAGAGGAGGATATGGTATGTGCATGATGGGCAGTCAATTTGTTATATTATGGTATGTTCTATGCTAAGAGCAATTTACTTCAATTCTTATTATTAGCCCAATGTCAATTTCCAATATAGAAATCACATTAACATGAAAGTAAAATGCTGATAGAACATAGATGAAATCAACAGAAGACAAGCCAAGACAAGAGACACAAGATGTGGTGCTAGCAAGGGACAAACCCCAAAGCGGGAAACCATTTGATCAATTCTTCTATATTCTTCAATAATTCAACAGAGGGAGAGAGAGATAGTACAATAATTTACAACAACAATAATGAAACCCTCGAACAATAATAGCAAAGCTGATCAATCAGCTCCAAAAATGTCCTCAAGACAACCTAGGAGAAATGTGTCTCCAACAGCAGTAATGGTAGCCCAAAACAGTCAAATTAATATGGTCAAAACAATAGTGAAGTCTATAGCATACTGCAGCTAGCCCTAACCAGTCAATGTTCTCATAAATGTGCCCTCAAACAGTCAATTCAGACTTGTCCAGCACTTCAGCTAGCCTAGGAGAGGTTGCCCACACAAATTCCCAGTCAATGGAGGCAATACGCTGGTCAATGCAGGCCTAAATAACCCCAAACAAGATGTTGCACCTTCCCACATCCTTGCTGCCCTAATTGCATCCTCTCATAATGATTCCCTAGCTACGTCCTCGTTCCTTCGTTTACCCAAGAGACAAGGAGAGAGGAGATGTGTGGATGACATGAGTGCTTTAATGCCTCAAGGTCTCCTCTATTTATATCCCACGTTGAGGTTTAGCTGGGGGTATGCAACATTATTTTACATGATGGCCAACCTTGAAAAATTGCTAAGAAATACAAATAAATTCATATCTCCATGAATACATGTCGGAATCAGATGATCGTTAGATCAATCCTACACCTCTCGACGAGAGGAATCTAAGAATAATATCAGTTTCCATAAATTAGATGACCCACATGGATTTTGGCCCTAGTTTCCAATTTTAACACTCCCTCTCAACTGGGGAGAACTCCATATGCTAATATATCTATTTGTTGGCACTATCTCTGCCGTCAAATTCACTGCTCAGCTCTGCTTTTCTCTACTGAACTATGAAGAAGAAGAATGATCGAGAATATATCATACCATCCTCTACTAACCCAAAGTCAGTCCTAGATAAAAGAGAGTGCCCAATACCACTCTTACTGTCCCGAAGTCAGTCTCAATGAAGACAGTGTGTCATACCACTCTTACTGACCCGAAGTCAGTTCCACAAGAGAGTGAGATATATCACTCTTACTGATCCGAAGTCAGTTCCAATTGATCCCAAATCAATGTAATCCTAGCGTAGGGAGTACGGTAGATACACGATGTGTTCATTGATACTACTATGGTCTCTATCCTCATTTCCCTACTCATTGTCCATATGAGAGGTATTTCCCATGAGTCCTAGACTGCATGGGTAGGATGTCTCAGTAGGAGAAGGATGAACGACTCATCCTGCCTACATGTCTCCACAGGGTATCGCAGGGGAAGGCTGAATCATTCACCTTGTACATAGTGCACCACTAGGGGAGGGTGAGTCACCCTATGATTGCTCGTCGCTCCAAGAAGTACCCCAAGACCCCCAGAACTCCCAGAGTTGAATGTATGCATCATATAGGACCCTCATAAGAGGGTCTCTCAACGACTCCTAGTCGCTCTTGGAAAGTCAAGAATTTGACCTTTCCTAGGGGCGTCATTATAATGTCGGTGACCTTCTCATCTATCCCAATATGATGTAGCCTTATTGCTCCTCATTGTACCATATCCTGGGTAAGGTGGTACCTGATATTGATGTGCTTGGAGCAATCATGAAATACAGGATTATCTGATAAATGAATCCCACTCTAATTGTTGCAGAGGATCATGGTAGTATGCAGTATGTGTCCAAACAGCTGACTGAAGAGCTTCCTCAACTAGACAACCTCACAGGAGGCCATACTCACAGCAATATACTCTGCCTCAGTGGTGCTCAAAGCCTCCGCCTTCTGATTCTTTCTCATCCAGGAGATCGAGGTAGAACCCAAAGAGAAATAGCACCCGGAAGTGCTCTTTCAATCCACCACACTGCCTGCCCAATCAACATCGAAATATCCATGTAGCCTCACATCTCCAATAGTGTATCTCAACCCACGAGTGATTATGACCCAAAGATATCTCAGAAGATTCTTGGCACCAATCCAATGTGAGTGACGAGGCTCAACCATATATTGGCTCAATGTGTTGACTGCAAAACATATATCCGGATGGGAGTTCACCAAGAACATCTATGCTCTTATGAGTTGACGATACTTAGAAGCATTTCCCAAAGAAGGTCCAGAAGCACTACCACATAACTTCTTGAAGTTAAGCTACATCGGGGTAGTCACTGGTTTGCAGTCCACATTGTTGAATCTCTCCAATACCTTCACCACATATTTTCCTTGAGATAGGAAAATTTCTCCTGGCTTTTTCTAGACTTCCAACCCTAGGAAATATTGCATCAGTCCTAGGTCCTTCATCTCAAATTCGGAAGCCAACTCCCTCTTACATTTGTGAATGAGAGGGTCTGCACCTGTCAGAAAGAGGTCATCAACATACACCACCAGTATGAGAGGCTTATCATCTTCAACCTTAACGTAAAGGTTTGGATCGACTTCACTCCTAGTGAATCCCATCTTCATCTATTGATCCTCTCATACTAAGCTCGGGGTGCTTCCTTCAGCCCATAGAGGGCTTCTCAACATGCATACGTGATATTCCCAATTATGAATCTCAAACCCCTCGAGTTGTTCCACATAGACTTCCTCTTTAATCAAACCATGCAAGAACGTGGTCTTGACATCCATCTGATGTAGGTTCCATCCTTGCGAAGCGACAAGGGCTATGATCGAGCAGATGGTGATGTATCAGGCAACAGGTGAAAATATCTCGTCATAATCTACACCTTCCTTTTGAGAGAAGCCTTAAGCAACAAAGTGATCCTTGTACTTTTCAGCACTCCCATCAACTCCATGCTTGATTTTGTAAAGCCATTTTGAGGTAACAACTAATTTGTCTAAGGTCTGGGGACCACATCCCATACATCATTCTTCATGATGGACTCATATTCTTCATTCATAGCATCCTTCCATACTTTATGCTTCACTACCTCTTCAAATGATGTAGGCTCATTTTGAATGATGGTGCTCATAATGTTCAAGTATCCTTGATACCTGGTCGACTTATTACTTTCACGGAAAGTCCTTCTAGGTGTAATATGTCGTTCAACATCATCAAGTGTCCGCCTAAGCGAAAAGGGCCTCTTCCTAGAAGAGGAAGGCTCTTGCGGAGGGGGATCAATAGGATCCATAGGTTCTTCCACATCGGGCATCGCCTCATCTTCCTTCTCATCTGACTTCCTCGTGTCAGATTCTTTATCTTTCCTTAGGATAGGAAGATTTTCAACCTTGCTAAGAGTGATGTCTTCATCAAAGACATCATGACTTATATCGACTTCCCTTTGACCAACCATGTAGATTCTATATCCCTTAAAAATTTTTCTATAGCCCACGAAGATTCCCTTCTTTCCAAATGCACCCAATTTTCTTCTTTTCTCTTTCGGCAAATGAAAATATACGGGGATTCCAAAAATTCTAAAATGAGAGACATCAGGTTTCTTACCAGTGAACATCTCTTCGTGAGTCTTGGAATCCAACGTTTGATGAGGACATCGGTTTTGAACATATATGGTAGTATTCGCAGCTTCGGCCCATAGAAACTTCAAAAGCCTTTAATCGTGGAGCATGGCATGAACAACTTCCATAATCGACAATTCTTCCTTTCCACCACACCATTCTACTTAGAAGTGTATGGTGTTGTGGTCTCCCTCTTAATGCCAGCCTCTTTGCAAAAGTCGTGGAACTCATTGGATTCATACTTGGTCCCATTATCAGTCCTTAAGATCTTGATCCTCTTCTCAATTTGATTCTCGATCAAGGCTTTGAAGTGACGAAACCGGGAGAACAACTCATGCTTCTTTTTCAAGATGTATATCCAAGTCTTGCGAGAATAGTCATCTGTAAAAGTGAGATAATATAAATATCCTCCCAAAGAGTTCACAAGCATCATACCAGATATGTTAGAGTGAACCAACCACAAAATGTCGAAGGTCTTGCTATGTCTTGAGGGGACTGGTCCCCTTTTGAGCTTTCCTTTGGCACATCTCGGACATACACCTTCATGCTCTCTTTTGAACTTGGGCATCCCCGTCGCCATTTGTCTCACATCGGGTAGAGCCTTATAATGAAGGTGGGCAAACCTCTGGTGCCATAGTTCAGACTGAAGAGATGTGTCACAAGACATGACTCCCAATGGACTTCCTCCAACTTGATATAAAGATTCAACTCAAAATCCAAGAGTGAAAGCATCTTTAAAATTATTTTTCCACACACGTACCTTGCCATCAATGAAAGCCACCTTGTAGGCTTTGTCTTCCATAGCCGAAATGGACACCAGGTTCTTCTTGAGATCAAGTACATATAAGACTTCTTGCAAATAAATTGTGTTACCCTAATTTAATTGAAGAGTAATATTCCCTACACCCTTTATGGGATGGGTGGAATTGTCTCCAAGAATAATTTCCAAGTTTGTCTCCTTCTCTATCAGATTAGAGAGAGCTTCCTTGTAACGGTGAAATTCCTTGAGGCACCACTATCAATAAGCCAATTTCCCAATGAGTCTAGAGGAGAGGTAGTGGAGAGGGCTGATATTAGATAATGCTCATATTTCTTATTGTTAACAACATTTGATTCATACCTAGATTTCCTTGCTTTCTTGGAGGGTTGACCACTTCCTTGATTTCTGACATTCCTCTTTCCTTTTCCATTGAACTTGCCATTCCTTTGATTGTGGTTGGAATTGCCCCGAGAGTGATTTTGATCATTGTCATGTGATGAGTCCTTTCTATTTGGACACTCCCTCACATAGTGGCCAAATTTATTGCAAGCGAAGCATCTTCCCTTCCTTCCACTCTTTGGTCTGGACTTTCCTTTGAAGTGTCCTTTAGACCCAGTATTATTTCTCCTTTTGGCATGAGAGGAGAAAGCAGTGGGATTTCCTTTGCTTGAAGGAATTTTGTGCTCCACCATCTTTGTCTCTTCTTGAATGCATCTTTCCGTCAATTCCTCAAATCCCAGAATTCGATTGTTGTTGATAAGAGTGGTTCTAAATACATAAAATTCGGATGGGAGCCCTCCAAGAGTAGTGATAGTTAGTTCCCTATTAGAAATGACTTCTCCAATCGATAGGAGATCAATTTTGTATCTCAGTGATCCTTAAGAAATGGGATTGAATATCCTCGTCCTTGCCCTTATTTCCCTTCTTAACATAATTCTGCCTCTCACATAGTCCAACACTTCTTTCTCTTCAAATGTTAGATCAAGAGACATCTTCCATCCGTGATAGTCATACTTCTCACAGAGCTTGTCTTTGGCAGGGAAGTGTGATGAGCAACCCGTGAAGCCTTTTGAATTTTTCCAACTGTCTTTAGTCATTGCTCTTGCTCTTGCTTGGTCTTTGTTTTCACCTTTTGTTATGATGTTGTATATTTCTCCCCAAGTAAAGGATTCAAAAGGCAACTGAAAAGAATCTTGTTGTCTTAGATAATCTACAAATTTTGAAGGCAATTCTGCTAAGTATATTTGTTTCCACAAGAGATTTTTCTATCTTTAACCTCATATATTCTCTGAATCCATCCTCTATGAAAATCTTCATAATGAGACATTTTATTACATTTAATATTCATCAGAATTATGTTATGAAACCAGCTCAAGAAAAAGATAGAAAAGATAGATCAACGCCTTAAAATTCAGCCTCTTCGAGGGGAAACCTCTTTTACATTACATAAATGAACAATTCTTGGATGATACAAATGAAAAGACCTCCTTTCTATATATAGGAGTCTAAGGGTCATAACATAATCAGAGCCGACATAACAATAATAATGTAAGGGCACAATAATAACAATAGTGGCTTCTATGGGGCACAATAGTAACAATATGGGCACTACATGGGTACATCAATATAATAAGTGGGTTGTACCAATAACAATAAGGGGTTACACTAGTAGTATAGGGGCCTAACACTCATGCCTTCCACGTCCACATCCTTGTTCCCTACAGTGCTACCTCTGCGTTACTCTACATTCATCTACACTTCTATCAACATATTCATCTACACTTCTATTAGCATGTCTTTACTCCCTTTTGATGAAAATGTTAATTTTATCAATTATGCCTAAAATTTTGATTTACTATAAAATCCTAATGGAAGTAATGCTTCCATGTGTATGATGTGATCAACACGCTGTCATTGTAAGTCCCTAAGTGGCAATCTAAAAATTAATGTTCTTTATGTGTGAGTTGTGATAACTATCTAAATATGTCATAGTAAATGATCTATATATTATAAATATCTAACCATTAAAATCAATAATATATATCAGTGTGATTTATGTTGTGTATATAATCTCTCCCTCCCTTCTAGATTTTTAACAACTCCCAAATACGTTGTTAATATTATAAATGGGTTCTTATCCTTAAAGGTCCATGAAACATCAACTCAAAGTTACAATTTCGATTTTTTTTTTCCATATTTCATTAAGATTGAATAAAATGTATCTAACATTGTTTTGTCCGCTAAATTCCAATCTTGTAAAGGTCAAGTCAAATCAAATCAGGAGATTGTTGTTACCCTTTCTTCTTCGATTCCTTATCTTCGTTCATACTGGCACATTGGAGAAATTGGCATCCCCATATGCCTATTAATATCACACACATTTAAATACCCATTTATTCATTATTAGCTTTTCTGCAATATTCTCAACCTGGCGACCTGCAAGCTGATCATCTCGTTCCTCCTCCTGCTTCTCCAAGTCTCTGTAATAGTGTGCAAAGAAGATGATGGGATAGTAATCACACTTCACAGAAATGAAAAGTCTGATCTACATGTAGGACCTGTGCAGGAGGACCAAGAATATGAGAAACTCGCCACGATCGTGGAAGCAACCAGGAATCGGGCCCGGGCACTGAAGCTCGGGATGCATCGTGGGCACAAACAGGTGAGCGAAATGGGAAATAATGAAAGCGTGGGGGAACCCCTGTACGCTCGCAGCTTGGGAGGATACTCAATCAAATTCTCCATGGGAACTCCTCCACAGGATCTATCGCTCCTCATGGACACCGACAGTGATCTCGTGTGGGTGCCCTGTACGAGAACTTACACTTGTATCTACTGTAAGGCCAAGAATTCCAATGGCCTATTTAATCCGAGGTTGTCATCGTCTAGTGAGCTTCTAACTTGTGCTGATCCGAACTGCAGAACCTTCTACGGTAAAAATTGTGAGAATAATGCAGAAATAGAATTAGTTGTGAGTGGTTGAACAGAATAATGCAGTTATAGAATTAGTTGTGAGTGGTTAGGAATTGGTTGCACATATTCAGGAAGTTTAGGTGGGTGAGTTTCCTATATAAGTGTGATGTAATTGAGCAAATAAATTAATGAAGTTGTGTGAGCTTTGTCTCACGTTTGCTGGTGTTTCTGCCTGTCTATTTGTTATAGTTTTTTTGTTGTAATTTGTAATTTGGTATCAGAGCTCTTTTGTCTGCGCCTCTCTCCTCTTCGCGGGCAGTGAGTGACTTTGCCATTAGAGTGTGCGCAGTGACAGTATTAAGAATATCTCTCGTAGAATTGGATTGCCTTGGAGACTAGATTTCAGAGCAAATTCAGAGAGCAAATTTGGTGCATTCTGATTTGTTTCGAACGCAAACTCACGGGTAAGAGCTTCCATTTTTAAAGTATTTAAGAAACTCTTATTGAGCGGAGAGGATTTCTTGTTTTTTGCACGGCGCAGGTAAATTTCCTTTGAATCGAAAGTTGTGAGTGTTTTTGTTCAATAAGAAGTCTATTTTTCTTGAATAAGAAGGCCGTGCTTAAGTTTTGTTGAAGATTTGGTCCTTTTGGCTCGGTGTTTCTCCATAGACCCCGTTTTTTCTCAGTTCACCTCAAGTTTGTTTAGTTTTCCCCAAAATTTGCATCGTGCACCCGACCTTCGCTATCTGTACTAACAACCAATTAAAAGATACGCAGAGTTTTATTTATTAACCAGTTTTCCTGTTGGATTCTGCCAGAATCGAGTTTTCCAACCTTAAGAAGCTTGCGATTTTTTTTTAA
This sequence comes from Pinus taeda, assembly GCA_000404065.3. Lineage (NCBI taxonomy): Eukaryota > Viridiplantae > Streptophyta > Pinopsida > Pinales > Pinaceae > Pinus > Pinus taeda. The sequence goes on along the minus strand of APFE030686449.1, from coordinate 967 downwards.
TTTGGTCATTGGTGGAGAAATGGCTAATCCCCTTGCAAATTCATATTTAAATGAGTCTACAAAACTTGATGGAGAAAATTATGTCAATTGGAAATTTAAGCTCATAACAGTACTGGAGGCATACAATCTCTGGACGATTGTGAAAGGTGACGAGACCAAGCCTCAACCTCCTACTGCCACTCAAGATTGGGAGAAGCGTGAAATGAAAGCAAGGGTGCTGCTACGCATGTCAGTGAAGGACAATATTATTCCTCACATTCGGGACTGTGAAACTTCAAAGGTGACAT
>APFE030686448.1:47513-73654 GCA_000404065.3 Pinus taeda | reverse complement strand
AACTTTTCTCCACATGAAATAAACTTTTCTCTGCATAAAATTCCGTGAACTTTTCTCTACATGAAATAAACTTTTCTCTTCATAAAAGTCTGTGAACATTTCTCCAAGTGAAATAAACTTTTCTCTGCATAAAATTCCAAGAACTTTTCTCTACATGAAATAAACTTTTCTCTGCATAAAATTCCATGAACTTTTCTCTACATGAAATAAACTTTTCTCTGCATAAAAGTCCGTGAACGTTTTCCACATGAAATAAACTTTTCTCTGCATAAAATTCCGTGAACGTTTCTCTACATGAAATAAAATTTTCTCTGCATAAAAGTCCGTGAACTTTTCTCCACATGAAATAAACTTTTCTTTGCATAAAATTCCATGAACTTTTCTCTACATGAAATAAAATTTTCTCTGCATAAAAGTCCGTGAACTTTTCTCCACATAATTTGTCATCTAAGAGATTTGCCATCAAGGACAACACTTGTCTCATAATGCCAACAATCTCCTTCTCCATCGTCTTCCATCTAGCATTAAGGGTTGGTTGAGAACCACGGGTGGTGCGAGGTACAAGGAGGGAGTCAATCCATTTTTGGGTTTTTGTCCTCTTCAAGTTCAAAGCACTTGATCTAGGCCAATAAGTACTCTCTCCAACTCTAGCAAGGAAACTAGAGGAATCTTCAAAACTTTCCATATATTCTTCAAAATCAGGGTCACTAAGCATACTATCATCCTTTTAAATTTTTCCTATATCTTTTTTAATTCTATTATTTTTCTCGTTTTCTTCGTTGTAGGCTTCATTTAGACTTTGCATCTCTACCTTAAGATCATCAAAAACATTTTCACAAGGTTTTACTTGCCCTCTCCAATGTACTAGGTGTCCTTTAATTCTATGGATCCCGCCACCCTTAACTTTGTTCCCACAATAGTTTCAAACTTTTATCCCTTGTTCATTTAAATGACAATGAACCTGAGCTGGATCATTCTTGTTTTTGGGGGCCATGACAACTTCTACAGGAAAAAATGAAAATCTACATAGAAAACCCTAACGTTTTTAGAATTCCACGACGATTTCTTTTTTAGTGAAAAATAAAAGAGGAATAGAAGCCACAAAATACCTAAAGAAGATTTGAAAATTTTAGAAGATAAGAAGCTCCCAGAAATCAGAAAATAAACTCTTCAATCATCTCCCAAATCTTCGTCACAAATTTTCCAACAAAATCCCTCAAAATAACCCTAAAAATTTCAACAATTGTTGAGAAAAAAATAGAAGAAAAAACCGGCAACAATTTTTTTTGCAAATAAAATTACAAATATAGATTTTGCATAAAAACACTATGGTTTTTAAATTTTTAGGAAAAAATAACATATTTTTGGAGAAAAATAGAACAATAAAGGATGGAAAAAAATACCTTGATTTTCCCTCTAAATTTCTAAAGAAAATCAACTCCAAAATCCTCCCAAATCAGATTTGTAGCAGCCCCTACAATTCTGCAAAAAGAAACACTAGGCTTTTTTAATATTTTTGGGAAAAAAGAACAATTTTTTGGAGAAAAATGGAGCAATAATGAATGGAAAAAATTACTTTGATTTACACTCTAAATTTTCTGGAGAAAATATGCTCCAAAATCCTCTCATATTAACTTTGTAGCAGTCCCCACCCAAATAAAAAATAAAAACCCTTCAACCAACTCCAAAAACCACTCAACAAAACCCAAATATCTTTGGGAAAAAAAAAAATCAAGTAGCTCAAAAATATCCTTTAGTAATCAATCCAACATCTTTCTAAGACTCCAATTGGCTCTTCAAATCTGCAAAAAATCTCCCTTAGAACAACCCTACAGAAAACTATATGAATTCCTTTCACCAAACTCAACTCAAGAATTGCAAGAGACTTGAATGAATAGTGAGTGAAATAGAGGGGGTGGGTGTGCTTAAATAACTTTGGGGGGGGCTAGGTTACAATTAGAAATTAGGAAAAAGAATAAAATTAAATAAATAAATAAATTTATTTTTCCTTGCCTAGGTCGCGCAGTCGTGGGCAATTCAAGCCAGCGGAACCAACCTTCGAACCAGGATAGGTCGATTTGGTACCAAACTAACCTATTTTAGTTCGGATCAAAAATTGCCCAAAACGACGGGACCAGTCGGTTCTACTGGTTCCGATTGGTTGGATGTTATCCTTTAAAGTCCCTAAGAAGGCATTAATCTTATGCTCCTCTGGAATATCATTTACAATGATATTCAATATTTGGAAGTCCTCAATGTGCTTTGCCATTGAACCCTTTATTTTGAGATTTATCAATTGGCTAAATAAGGTATTTCTCTTTGTATCCTCATAATGTGCTACCAATTCTTCCACAAAAATTATCCAAGTGACAATTGATTTACGAGGACAAAGCTATTGATACCACACAAACTGATTTTGTTCTAAATATAAAGTTGTAATGCATACATTTTGTGTCTGTGGAACATCATGTAGATCAAATAATTTCTCCATCTGTAGTATCCATGTTCGATATTCCCTCGGTCACCTATTTGAGACTGAATTTTGAAGCATGCAAAAACCTTTCCTTCTTCAAACCATATAAAAGAAAATATACATAACCAAGATCTGAAATGTTTACACGAAATTCACCAAGATTTAGGCTCTACATGGTCAAAATTTCAGAATCTGAAGCCTCGTAGAAAAAAACGTTATACTGGAAATTCCAAGATGACCTATTTGAAGTAGCGAAACCATAGAATCCAAAGCTCTAATAACAAATGCTATGTCACCAAATCAAAAAATAAAAGAAGAAATAGATCGACAACTTCAAAATAAGCCTCTTCAAGCAGACAACCTCCCTTGACATCACATAAATGAACAATTATTGGATGATCCAAATGACAAGACATCCTTGTTATATAGGAGTCTAAGGGGTCACATTATAATCAAAGCCTACATAACATAAATAATCTAAGGGCACAACAATAACAATAATGGGCTTCTATGGGGCACAACAATAACAATATGGGATCTACTTGGGCTCAAAAATAACAATAAGGGGACCACACTAACAATAACAGTAAGGGGGATACACTAATATTATAGGTACCTAAAAAATATGTTTGTGTCATATTACTCCATATTTTTTCTCATCCTTTTTCTTTCTTCTTGTGCTTTGATGTCTACCTAAGTGTTGTTACATATACACAACTGTGACCCAACCAAACAAAAGAAATGCACTAAACACGATTACCCATCACCTTGGCTCATGTTGAGGTGAATTCATCTGAAAACATCAAAACTTACCAAGCATATAGATAATTGGAAATGCATTACATCAACTTATAACTTTAATATCGCTACACATCTATTGATCATAAAGAAAACTTAGCAAAGCGGACATTAATTTTAGTGTGTGCATGTGATTCTCTTGAGGTCCAATGTTGAACCATGTTATAATACCACTTTAAAACACACCCTCCCACTCCCTTAATTCATTCTTGGGCAGTAAAAGGTGTTACAACATACTGAATATTATCTCAAAGGTTTGTTGTGGAGATGGGGTCCTAAAAAACCTCAAAATTCAACTTCCTCGAAATCCAGAAACAACACCACCATTGCGACTAGATCCTCAATATAATTCCAACAATATAAACTTTATCAAAATATAACTTACAGATCAAAAGTTATGGCCATTTAAAATTTTGGCCCAATGACCCTGCCATGTCATCCTTGCACTCAGCACATGCAAGTGCCTTGCAGTGTCGTGCAATGCCACGTCACCGCGTCCTTCCCCCTTCACACCAGTTTAACAAAGGTTCATACTCACAAAGGGCCCACGACATGAATTTTACGCCAAGCAACGACAACATTTCTGCCTCACGACTCCCATTTACCGGGACCATCGTGGAGTAGCACATACACTCCACTCCCCGGGGTGCAACAAGAATTTTGGTTTCAATTACTAAGTGAATTTTCATTCCCTGGCCTCTGTCAACCACGCTCTATTCCTCTTAGTGCACTTAACTCATACCTCCGCGACCGCGATGACGTTATGTTGGTGTTATACCACCACGTTCCCCCCTCAAAGGATGCCACATGTCCCTCAAAATTAGGCCACTTAGCCCTCCAAAAAGTCCTTTGGTGCCTACCACATGTCACACCTTCCACATGCCACTTCTCATCCTTTTCTGTGTCAGCAAGCCTCCATCCTAGGTCCCACCAAGGTCTCGAATGCACTTGCAAGTTAGTGTTCCCCCATCATAATAATTTTTCGAGCCTACTGTGAAGGCCAACCTATGGGCCTCCACATAATTGCGACTTGACACAAAAGGGGTCACCCCCTTAAGGTCCATGACCACGAACATGCATATTTCACGTTACTCGATGGATGTAATGTCCATCTCACAATTCCTGTCTCCCAACACCACATTGAAATAGCAAGCTCGCCCTGCTTATGGGATGTCAAATGGGAAATCCCTCCATCTAGTGACGTGAAAGCTCCACATCAAGTGACAATGAAAACTTAACAAAATTTATGTGGCTATCCCTCTATCACTATAGTTATAGACTTAGCAGCAAGCCTAAGAGTTTCAACATTAAGGAATGAGATAATTGCCTCAGTTGTGCGCACACACAACATGGGTCTCTGTCCATCGTGGAAATCCCTCAAAGAGGATTTTGAGCATACTTCCCGATGTTTGATTTAGTGTCCTTCCCGACCTGAGAGCTCGAAAATGCTCCCAATATGAAGTGAAGCATCGCTTAATCGTTTAGGCAAAACAACTTGAAAATTTCCACAACAACAACAGTGGCTCATAAACAGAGTTTCATAGAAATTTTGATCAAGGTCATGATTCTTCCAACTCATCAACATGGCAAACATTATAATAGAGAACTACATGTCTCTAGGAAATTGTCACTAGTGCACACTAACTAGGGCATTAATCAAAACATCCACACTAGTATCCAAACATAGCCACATAAGCTTAATATCCAACCAAGTCATGCAGTGATTAAAGCAATGGTAAAAAAAGATAAATCAGGAGTTAGAACCATTCATGCATTTATTACATATCAAAGTAAGTATTAAAACCAAGTCCAACATACAACCATGGAACTTATCTGAATGGTTAACACAGGCTGTCAACTCTCCAACCAACCTTAGACAATATGCAACCAATATTTCTTGCAGTTGTCACCCCCAATCCATATTCACAATCTGAGGTAATTTTCAATCAATCTCAGCTGGAGTTCATGCTCATCTTTCAAGAGAATGGGATCATTTATCAAGTATTTTATCAGTTGTCACTCCTCAGTCTCCTGTAGGTCATAATTCTGGGTGGTTTATCAACTTACTTGAAAAGCTCTGAGTGGTTTATCAATTTTCACTCCTTAGCAAGCACTCAAAGGTTTATCAATCCTTCCAGCAAGCACCCTATGAATGCTTCCTTGCCTAGTGGTTTATCAACCTTACTGAAAAGCACTAAGGGGTTTATCAATTTTCTCAGCAAGCCCTTAGTGGTTTATCAGCCTCCTTGGCAATAATTAAGGGGTTTATCATCCTTCTCAACAAGCCCTTATTGGTTTATCAACCACAAAAAAAAAAAAAAAAACACCTTCACTCATTGTTCTCCTTTGAGATTTCCAATGACTTCTCCAAGCTAGGATACTTACAGTCTGTAGCTTCACATCTTTCACACAGGGAATTCCATTTCCTCAACCTCAACAAGTTTCTCCAGCGCTTAGTATGTGCTCAGGAAATTTGTTCCTCCAACGTTCTCTCCTACATTATGCTCTCCCTAGACTCTTGTCGTTTTATAGGTGAATCCCCTTCTAATTCGATTCCCACTCATTTTGTCTTGTGTCCCCTTTCCATCACAGTATTGTTCGCATTCCCTTGCCGTTCTCATTCCATCAACATGGGAAACATGGGAGTTTCTCTTGGAATATTCTTGTAAGTTGTTGGGTGAGGTGTATGGGAGATAATGCTATCCCACCACCTCTTCACCCTCCCCTTAATTCATGGCTCTCTGTCCCTTTTTCCATCAATTCTAGCCAAATAAATTTTTATTTATATCTTTACACCTTACAAAGATTAGGGGCGTATGCCAGAGGTGTTACAACATCATCCACTAGGAACAACATATAGGTTATGTGGTAGCGGGTTGTGGTTTTGGAGAGGCATTTGTATGGATGAGACCCCCTTTCAATCAATTAGTCAAGGTTGCATACTTGTTGACTCCATTTCCCACTAAATAGGCACATTGTATCATGGTCATTCTTCATATCATAATCTTCACTACACAGGCACAAATTATGATCTACATGATTGATGGTTGCAGGATGTTTTTCATGGATAAATTTTGTAGAGATCATTACATTTTGTACATCCCTCAGGAGGATCTTGTTCCCTTGAGTTTCCATATTTAACCCCTAATTTTCCCCTTGCAAATTTGGAGGGTGTTGACGGTGTTGAGCATCACCCGATGCAATGAGTGCTAAGTGGACTATTAAAAAATCAATAGAAATTAGTCAGTTACGACTACCTCTCATGGAAATGGTCATAGATTAATGACTTTATTAACGTAGTTGAATCCCAAAAAATGGTATCTGACCCACCAACATGTTAGGGGATCTCCCCGGTAAGAAGTCCCAACTAGACCTCAAACCATTTGGTGTAGGAGTCCCAGTTGTAGGTCGTACGGTATCGCCTTGACCATGGTTTCGCGTAGAGGAAAGTAAAATGTCTCTGTTGGTAGAAAGGGTGTGATATATGCAGCAACTCAAGGAAGGTGCATGAACGCTTCTAACACACGGAGGGTGAGGTGAGTGCGCCCCTTGGAAACCTGTGAAAGCATGGAGTTAAGAAGGGAACACATGAGCAAAGATGCATCACAAAATGGAAGGCAAGTGAGCTAGAAATCCAAAGTAATGGTTAAACGAAAAAAACATTTCAGTAAGATTCATACATAATTATACAGGAAACCCATACATGCATGTGTAAGCAAACAGATACATATATCATTTAGAGTAAACAAGATAGCTGAAATACAATACAACATATTCTTTAAACATGTTGGCTCTATTATATTAAGAAGTGAAAGTTCCAATCGTACAATACAACCATGACCAACCTCAATGGTGACATCATGATGAAAGCAAACTCTTGCCTCCATTGCATCCAGGTACACTAATATGGCTCCTCTGTCCAACTCGTCTGATAGCATGTGCGTGGTCGTCCTGGGTGCGGCTGGACCGGAAAAATACTGATGCATAGTGTTCGTGGCCATCCGCATCAACTTGTCAGAATACATGTTCAATTCCAGTCGAACTTGCTTCTTGTCTTCACCTCGGTGAGTGCGCCAAAAGGGTGGGATCTCGTGCGTGTGCACAATGACATGCATGTTGTTGAATTCCCTTTCATGCGATCAACAACATTTCTCACCTTGTCTGCTACGTGCCAACTGCAGGGATGGATCTATAACTTGTACAAGCATAGTTTCGTCCGTCTGTGCATGTTGTGCACCCTGTTGTATCTGTTCTTGTTGTAACTCATTCTCTCGTCTGTGCATCTCTTATTCTTCCTTGAGTTGCTACTTCAACACATGCAACTCCTTCTCTGTTTCTCTCTCTTCCTTTGCGTGATCTTCATGTCGTGTCATCACCTCAAAGCCTCAATCTCCAAATCTTCTTTATTCATGAGTGGATCTACTTTGAACTAGCAGCTTTGCTCCGCCTCTATGTTGTCAACAACCTTCCTCTTGCATTTGTCGCATGCAGGTGTGATACCTTATGCTAGTGCAAATGGTGCTACTCGCCATGACACCACTACTATTTCATCTTCATATCCTTGTCCATGAACAACTTGATGCCTTCATAGATAGGCAAGTTCATAGACACTTCATCGATTGCATCCACAATTGTTCTATGAATGGTGTCTTCGACTCTGCTCTCCTAGAAGCCATTGTACTTGTGCTGCTGAGAGGCAGAAGAACACGTGTGATACTTGGAGACATAACAACACTCATGGCAAGCAATCTGTCAATTGAAAACCAAAACAAACTAGAGGACTTATATGCAACATACCTGTGTGACTGTCCGTGAAGATTCTGCAATTTTCACTGTGAGGTTGGGAGACTGACTGCCAAGACTGCGGATGACATATTTCGGGCTGCCAAGAGGTTGATTGAGTATTGGAACTATGCAATGGACAGTCCAGACTAGCCTGCTAAAGATTGAAACTGTGAAATGCGCAATTTCAGTCAGCAGTGACATGCAACTAACAAACTGCATTGCACAATTTCTGGGGCCAGCAGGACACTGCCTCCAACAATTGCGCAATGCAAGCGTGGAGGTCAGTGTTGGTCCAGAATTGTGCAATTTATAGAGGGAAGGCAGAGCCTTCACTTCTGGAAATGCGTAGTTCTAATCGGACAAGGCACGATCTGAGCCAAGCCAACCCAAACCGATTGATGGGTGATTGAAAACATGAGAAGTCTGAATGCATGATGAGATGAGTGTAAACAAAAGTGAATGATTATACATGTAAACAATAAATGCAGGATTCATAAAATGGGACACATGCATGTGTGTGAAGCAGGTCACTGCGACGACAACCGTCGGTGCAAAAATAGTGCCATGCATGCGACAATAGTGAGACGCGAACGACAACTGAAATGGTGCTCCTACAAGCTAACATGCATGCAAATGATAGCAAGTGTTTAGAGAAATCAAACAGACAACATTCACACAAGTTGAAACACAAAAAGTGACAAAAACGCAGTGCAAGACATGCGAAGTGGGCTTACCCCAAAACATTTGAGTTGAATGTGTCGACGAATCCTAGATGCGATGTGGGATGTTAGAGCTGCAAGATCGATGCGAGGAATGAGCTCTATAGCGTCTAGTTGATAAGTTTTGATAAAATTGATGTTATGACTTGCATGCCACAAATCTAGGAAAAGTGAAACTTGGCGGAAGGTTTTTGAAATGATCCTTGCATGTAACCTCCAATTGCTAAAAATAGATCCCTAAATCTAGGGATGCCTTTGCATGTTGCCTTAGGAAAAGCAGTCCATGCATGCAAATAAGTTTTGCTCAGTCCCAGAGGCAACCGGTCAACCTAAAGGTACATGCATCGATCTACGAGCCTGGGATGAAAATCTGCTCTATTTCTAGGCTTAGTAGAGCTTGCTATCCCAAAGGGATTGTACAATTTCTCGGAGCAAGAGGTGATTGCTGCCCAGAATTGCACAATTTCTGGGCTGAGCAGTTTTCCTAGGATGAATTGCGTAATTTTTGAGAGGAAGACTGTCAAGAAGAATTACACAATTTTGGAGCCCAACTGGGTTTGCACAATTTCTGGAGGGAGGGTTGGTTCCCCTTTAGAATTGCGCAATTCCCAGAGGGAGCTGCTCAACCAACAACTGACACTAAGTCTGGAAAGTAGCCTATGAAGGAGGTGGAACAAACTTGCATGCATAGGCTAACAAGACTCTATGAAATAGTTGAAGCCTATGTGCTTGATGATGTAAGACATGTTGTTGAGGATGGTTGGTAGGGAGGCTCCAAAACGAAGCTAAGGCAAAATTTTGGAGGGTGCTTGTAGCCGCTATAACACTTTGCAACACACTGATAGAACTCCAGCTCTCTGAATGGACCTTGTTTGTGAAAAGCAAGTCTAACACCTCCGGAATTATTGTTCAGTTCTTTGTTCATCTTCATTTCCACACTTGCTTGATTGTAAGATGTAGCATCTGCCAAGATCTTGGTCGGTCGACACACATTCCAAGCCAAGCCAACAGAGGTGTTTCGATTTTGGATGAGGGGTATATTGGTGCACAAGCATATTGGTCGTCAGAGTTTAAGTTTCATCTCTAGTGTTGCTCCACTGCCAGCAGGCCTGGACAGCACCCCAGTGGAGTCACGCATGAACACAAGCATCACTTCGTAGCTAGTGAGCCTGGTCAGTACCCCGGAAGAGTTACTTGTATCACCTATTTGCACATGAAGCCTTTCTCTTCTTTCGCCTTATTCATTTTTCTTTTTTTCAAAATTTTTCACATTTTCATTTTTATTTTATTTTTTCATACTGTGCATAGCACTTATTCATTTCAGAGGCAGAAGAGGGATCCTAACTTATTGAGAGAAGAAGAGGTTGTTACTTAAGAGAATTAGTTTATATATACCCCTGATGTTCTTGTTAAGGTTTTCCCCCTCACCTTACTCTACTTGACTAAGCTAACAAGGATTAACCCAAAAACAACTGACTAGAGTAGGTGATAATAGTTCATGCACAAGCGTTGTGTTTTCACCAAGGTTCACTTCGAACAGTACGTATTTTCCATTGATGTATCATGGAATGAAAGTAACAAGTTATTCATGAGAGAGTGGACAAGGGATAACCAAACGTTAATAGTTGTACAAGTCCTCTTGTACATTACCCAGGCTTGTTTCAAGAGTCACACATGGTCCATGCAAAACTAACCTACGAACGAAAACAAAAAAACAAAAAAAAATGCAAAGCAAGAAGTAGAAGCAAATGCGTATGCAAATCAAGTAAGAAAACAAATAAGCAAGCAAGCGAACACATAAAGAAAGAATCAAACATGCATGCAAGCAAACAAATCAAAGAAAATACTACTCCTACTCCAAAGCTAAAAGTAAATGGGTCATCTCACGTAAAGTGATACTTCCAATGTAGCCACCGGCGCATTGGTCGACCCATGTTGGTGAAGGCATGGTTTGCGAACATCACAGTTGCTCAAACCAGCAAGCATGAAAGATATAACGATAAATACATACACACTCCGAGTTTACAAGCATCCACAAAACAAAAATGAGTGAAAGCGCATGACATGCACTCTGTGGACTTGCCATGGTGCTATGCTACACTACGTGCAGATGTTGAGTGTATGCATTTTCTTGATTTTGACATGTAAGAAAACGTGAACAAGGTAGACCATTTACGTTGCACAAGTGTGCTTACTGTGTAAGATTCCTCCAATGCAAGAGCGATGGGATCATGTAATTAAAATGGAGGAAGAGAAATATGGGTGTTTGGTTGATCTTCAATGCAAAGAGAGTGATGAGGAGCCTTTTTTGTTTCAACAATTTCATGATCAGAAGTGAAACCAAGCTCAAAACAGCGAGGACCTGACATAGCCATCAGCTCGAACTGAAGTCCCTCGATAATCTACGGGGTTTCGACTTCGTCGACATATAGATCATCGTAGACCAGTGTCTTAGACAGATTAACAATGATTGAATCAACATCGTGATCGAATGAAGAAGTAGAGAGATCACGACAACCAATATCAGAAAATTCAGGATGTTTGTCGACATCCTCATGATTTGATGATTGTGCAGAGGGGTAGATGAGAAGCAAGAATGTTCACCCTCTATGTTTTCAGAAATGACAGATGACAAATTGGACGGATTTTCATAGGAAGATGTGTCCTCTCCACAATGTAATGACAGAAGGATATCCGACGAGTCCCATGAATGATCAGAAGTAGAAACATCCGGAAATGAGTTTTCATAGGGTAAATCAACAGTGGCAAAATCACAAGGGATGTTAGGATAGAGCGGGTAAGGTGCGGATGGAAGGGAGTCATCCTTCACTACGGGTTCTTCTTTATATTCCCACACACACTCATCATGAATGATGGCGCATGTTAGCTGCATAACACCAACTTCATCGACAACTTGATCCTTGTTCACAGCAAGTGAGTATGGGATGGAAGAACATGAGACAAGACAATATGGAGGATCAACAAAACGTGAGGATGGAGGTTGAGGGAAAAAAATACATGTGACAACCAACAAGCTTGCAAGCCAAATCTGTGTAGATATAAAGAGAAGGTGGGGTGGGAGGATGTGATAGTTCAACAAATGTGTGTGCATGATCTCCCACATCACTCTGTGGTGGTGGCGTTGTTTGATGAGGTGAAGGTAGACAGTCACTTGTGACAACAACTTTGTCTTCCTGTGATTGTGTAGCTCCCTCACCGAATTGTACTGAGCGGGGTTCGAGTGATTTCAAAAATTGTGTATTTTCAGATATGTAAAGAAGATACTTAAATCTTCCATCGAGAAATTCCCAATCAATATCATCTTCAGGAATTCAGAATGCAAGATTACAAAAGCCTGTGTGAAACTTTTCAACAAATTCATCAGGTGCTTTTCGTAATTCAAGAATTTATTTGTCGAGTACTTTACAGTTAAAGTGATTGAAGGCATGGTCTATCTCTGCAACTAGATGAGAAAGAGACTGAATAGATTTTCCAGGCAGCATGGCACACTAGTGCATTGGGTGCCCTCGAAGCATGTAGACAAATAGTGTGCAGGTCATGTATTATTCAAATATTCCATGTCTTTCATGTGAGCCTACAATACTAACCGCGTGCCTAACCAAGGTTACGTAGCCTCCACCATCGTATGTTTTATGTGACAAGTTATATGAGAGATTTTCTGAGATAATGAAGTCGCTTCCATAAGACATACACTCTAGAAGAGAAAATTTGTAGTTAGTCATGATATATATCCAGAGATTCAAAACAGATGTGAGGACTCACCTTGTCATCTGGCCCTCCTTCTAGCACGAAAATTTGACAGTGTTGGACCTGCCAACATGTTAGGGGATCTCCCTGGTAAGAAGTCCCAACTAGACCTCAGACCATTTGGTGTAGGAGTCCTAGCAGTGGGTCGTACGATATCGCCTTGACCGCAGTTGCGTGTAGAGGCAAGTAAGATGTCCCTGTTGGTAGCAAGGGTGTGACATATGCCACAATTCAAGGCGCATGAACGGTTCTAACACATGGAGGGTGGAGTGCACCCCTTGGAAACCAATGAAAGCATGGAGTTAAGAAGGGAACACACGAGAAAAGATGCATCACAAACTGGAAGGAAAATGAGCTAGCAATCCAAAGTGATGGTTAAACCAACAACACATTTCAGTAAGATTCGTACATACTTACACAGGAAATCCATACATGCATGCGTAAGAAAACAGATACATATATCATTTAGAGTAAACAAGATAGCCAAAATACAATATGACATATTCATGAAACGTGTCGGCTCTGTTATATTAAGAAGTGAAAGTTCCAATCATACAATACAACCATGACCAACCACTAGTTCCGACAGTGGAACGTTACAGTCACTACCGCCTGCTCCTCCAAAGAGATATACTAGCTATGCATAGTGGAGAAGCCAAGGCTCGTTACAATACTCTCCAAGATTTCTCTAAGATACTCCTATCAGAATCTTGGTTGACCAAAAGCCCCTACAATGAGTTATGAGGGAATATTTATAGCAAAGGGTGGGGTGACCATTGATATTCCCCTTTGTGACCATTCATCTACCCTCATGACTCTTTAACTACTCTATGACTGTTACATTCAACTATTGACACTTGAACTTCCACTTGACAAGAAGTTACATACAATCTGCTCATGTACCCATGTGAGACAAAATCGCTTGAGCAAGCCATGTAAGACATCACTAACACTCAAACCGTTGTGGTAATACCAACTCTTCAACATGCTCGTGATGGTCGATGGTGATGAACAGATGCCAAGCTTGGTTGTCTGTGATGATGTCCATGCACTCAATGGTGACATCCTGTTGACAGAGAACTCTTGCCTCCATTGCATCTAGGTACACTAATATGGATCCTTTATCCAACTCGTCTGATAACATATGCATGGTCTTCCTAGGTATGGTTGGACCGACAACATACTGATGCATAGTGTCTGCGCTGATCTCCAAGCATGTGCTGGTGGTCGTGCACATGAACTTGTTGGAATACATGTTCAGCTCCAATCAGACTTGTTTCTTGTCTTCGCCTCAGTGAGTGTGCCAAAAGGGTGGGATCGCATACATGCGCATAATGACATGCATGATGTTGAATTCCCTTACATGCGATCAACAACACTGCTCACCTTGTCTGCTCCGAGCCCGCTACTCGGATGGATCTATAACTTGTACCATTGCAGTTTCATCTGTCTGGGCATGTTGCGCCCCCTGTTGTACCTGTTCCTGTTGTAACCCATTCTCTTGTCTGTGAAGCTCCTATTCTTCCTTGAGTTGTTGCTTCAGCACATTCAACTCCTTCTCTGTTTCTCTCTCTACCTTTTTGTGATCTTCGTGTCATGCCATCACCTCATAGCCTCAATATCCAAAGCTGCTTTCGTCATGAGTGGATCTGCTTTGAACTTGCATCTTTGCTCCGCCTCTATGTTGTCAACAACCTTCCTCTTGCATTTGTCGCATGTGGGTGTGCTACCTTCTGCTACTACTAATGGTGTTGCTCGTTGTGACGTCGCTGCTATATCATCTTGATATCCTTGTCCATGAACAACTTGATGTCTTCATAGATACGCAAGTTCACAGACACATGATCGGTTGCATCCCCAATTGTGCTATGAATGGTGTCTTCGACTCTGCTCTCCTAGAAGCCATTGTACCTGTGCTATAGAGAGGCAAACGAACACCTGTGATACCTAGAGACATAGCAACACTCATGGAAAGCAATCTGTCAATTGAAAACCAAAACAAACTGTATGACTTGTAATGTCCCTTAATAATAAATAATAAATATAAATAGTATAAATCAATAAATAATATTAATAATATATAAAATATTAAATAATATTAAAAAAATAGAAGAAAATAAATAATACAATGAATAAAAAATAATAAAGATAAAAATAGTAATAAATAATAAATAACCATACTAAAGCTCTAAATAAATATAAATAGAAATAAAACAAGAAAACAGTAAAAAAAAACAGTAAACCTATCAAAAAGAAATAAAACAAGAAAGCAATAAAGTTGCATGTAGACACATGTAGTGTGTGCATGTGGTTCCCCTTCCAATGTTTGCTCTATTTATTAGATGGTGAGGAAGATGGGAGGCATTCCATCATTCCAAGATTCTACCATTCATTCTCTTGGGAGAATGGTGTTCTAAGACAGAGGAGTCACTGGCAATACTACGTTGATTGAGGGCTTGAGGGTGGCCAGTTGTAGTGAGTCCTTGTGCAATTGAGCCTACGGTTGGGTGGAGATTCGTCCCCAAAACCTTGTTGCAGTTAGCAGACTTCAACCGAAATCACAGGTACAGGTAAGTGTTCTACTCATAGATTGAACTTGATATTAATTAATTGCTTATTGCATGTTGAATATAAATTACTTGATCAATTACATGTTTATTTGGGCTGTTACATATGGTATCAAAGCGGCAAGTTCAACCCTTAGGGCCTATGGGCATCTTAGAAAAATATATATATATATATTTATATATATATATATATTATATTATATATATATTATTTATATTTTAATATATATATTTATTTTATTATATATATTTTGTTTGTTGGGATTTTTAACTCGACTTGTTTTGAAAGTTACAGGATCGTTACTTTCGGGAGGCCGCATGTCTTTTTTTTTGTTCTACAAACCCTCGCTATACACATAAAAAAAAAAAAAATTATTCAGTGCATAATAGCTGCATAGTTATATTTTGATGGTGTTCATTTTTAAAGTCATTCCTATGAGTAATTTCCACGGCAAATATTATCATGTACATATTTAGTAACGAAGTGCTTCTGGTTTAATTTACTGTTTTGAAGGAATTTCCAACCAATATGAGTTTATTTATTTTGACATGAATACTAGAATTCCCTTTTGGTTTTCCTTTCTTGTTTGTAAGGCTCTCACTGCTGGAAACTTGCAAACTTATTGCAAAGGACAAGGGTTTTATTGGCAAGGCACTTTCAGAAGTTTTTGTTTTGGATTTTTCTTTTTGTTTTTGATTTATTGCGTCTCACAGATTGCTAAATTTGTGCATGGATTAATGATGACAATGAGGATCCCTCATAGTTTTTCAAGTTCCATGTTCTAAATACACAGATTTACTAGCTCACTATTTATTTTTTCCTTGAAAATACAAATATGATAGCCAAATACGCAGATTTACCAGCTCACTATTTATTTTTCCTTGAAAATGCAAATATGATAGCCAGGTTCAAATAAAAATTATGAAAATGTTCCTTGAAGCACTATGCATTGTGGAGTTTGAAGTACAATCGCACCATATATTTGTCAATAATGTTGGTATCAAGGTCCTCATCTAGCTTCAAAACTTGATTTTGAAGGGAATATAGTCGCGACCCCAAAGGGAATCTAGCCCCACAGCCCCCTAGCAAGGCCCGACCCAAGGGCTTCAAAGAGATTGGACCATGTGACCTCCCAATGTCGAGGCACTGATTTTGACCAACTGAGCTAACCCTTGATTTCTACAGACTTGTCACACTCCTTTCTTCTCTGCCCGATTCCTAGAAGACCAGTGTTTACAAGTTTCTTCCCATACATCATCAACATCGATTAACAAACCTGTTGGCATGTGTGGAGGATGAATCCTCTTAATCCCTCATACACTTAAAGATTGCAGTTGAATCGTTGTGGAGTCTCCATCTTTGCAATTAACAATCATGATTTTGTTCTTCCTTTTATTTGTCGGGTGAACAGGGCCCTTAGAAGTGGATCTTCTTCGAACACTGTCGTGCTTGTTAGCTCTAGCATTTGAGAAGCCTTTTTCCACCATGAATTTAAGTTCAAACTTCTTATATTTCATTTCTTCCATCTGCCGCTAGGCCATGCCTTCGGGGTTGAGACAGTTTCCCACCTTTTGACTTTCAGCGTTTCTAGAAGGCCCCTGCTCGTTCGACGAATTGGCATCTAAATTTACAGATCCACCATGTGCGTCAAGTAAGAGTACCTTTCCCCATAAACGTCTACGTTTTTGTAAGAAGAAGCACCTGTGATGGGGAATCCATTCACAGAGACTTGACAGCGGAACCTTTTCCCTGAATCTCTTCCACGCCCACAGAGAACCTCAAAGTTAGCCATGGATGGATTCAGCAGCCCGCCCAACCTCCAATTTTCACATGGTAATTGAAAACCAAAAGTGCTGCAACCACAGATTCTATGGTTTTCTTTAACTAATTGAATTGAAAGCAATCCATCTCAAATATAATTTATTAATTCATAGGAGCTACAATTGCAAACTATAATCATTTGTAAGACACTTGAGCATAACTAATGCACATCTAAGGGACACATTTTTAAGTGCTAACCATCTCATTCACTCACTGCTGGTTTGCAACTCAAAATTGGACAACAACACATTGTATTCTTATTATACTTCTCTAATCCTAATAAGGTATCTGCCGACTATCCATGAGTTTCCCTCGATTTACTTAACGACTGCCCGTGAGTTTTCTTTGATTTACTTGACGAATAGTCAACATGAGAGGTTTTTCTAGAATTCGAGGACTTATTGTCAGCTACCCATATTGTCATTCTCACCCAAATTTTGTCTCATGGATGACGCTTGTCCCGTACACATGGTATTTATATCTGTGGAGGCACTATATCTGGGGTATCCATTTCTTTTTTGGGTTGTTACAGGTTTGCGTTATGTAAGGTATGAAGGGTTTTCCTGGATTGGGTTTGAATGAATTGATGATTCGAGGGCCTGGTCTATGAGCAAGAGTGGCGTTGAAGGATTTTGCAGAATTGGTTCTGTCAATTGATGATTGTAGGGTTTAAGGAGTGGAAAAAAATTATTCATCTTTTGATGAATCGAGTTGCAGGATTTAAGTGTGACAAGGTACAGTTAAAAGTAGGAAGAAGAAAGTGTTTTGTGCTTGTGATATAAATTGTATTTTGGGTTGTGATATATACAGAGTTTTGTTTTGGTTGGTTGGAGAAAATACTTATTTGGAGATTGTTTGCTTTGTTAAATTGGTGATAAATATAGAATATTACAGTAATGGGTCAATTGAAGGATTTTATCCTGATAGATGGGGCTTTGGGCACATTCATGTCTATTGTTGTATATTGGGTTTATTCTGGTACCTATTACTTGTTACAACCTCTTGATGGCTACAGAATGCATACTCTTAAGTAAGAGAAATTGAATAATTTGGTGTCAAGGAGTATTGTTGTGAAGGGTGTGTTGCTTCAGCAGTATATTCAAACGATGGTTGACTTGCCTTTATTTGTGTTATGTTTTTCTCCCTTTTGGATATTGATTAATTAAATATGAGGATTAGTCTTGATTCAACTGCAATATGTTATTTTTGACATGGTAGTGTCATGTATGAAGAGTTGAATGCTTTTCGCCCTTTACTTGCGCTTATTATTTTGTATTGTTTCACCCCTCAATCTGTCATATAAACAACAACTATTATAATCTTATTAATTGCATATTTTGGTTTTGTTTCTTTCCTTCCTTCAGCCATATCATAATTTTCATGGGTTGATTATTTTGTATTGTTTCAATCGTCATTCTGCTATGTAAAAATACAACTATTTGAATCTAATTAATTACATATTTTAGTTATGTGTTCCTTCTTTATTTAATCATTTAGAGCTACTTATGGGAATTACCTTATCGTAAAGTCATGCCTGCAATGGCCTTGAGCCCATCTTGATCCATCCTGATGTTCATTATATTACTCCAATATTAAAGGGACCGATTTCATTATGTTAGTTCGATTGTAAAAGAACAAAAACCAAAGAAACTTGTGTTTGCATGTATTCATTTTTGGTTGAGCTATTCAGTGCCCATACTTCTTATTTTCTTTCTTTATTTTAGAATTGGCTATCCTAATAGAGGGTGTTGTTGAAATTTATGTTTCTGTCTTTCGCTTTTGTAATCTTGGTTAGTGGAACTATATTAGTGAGGCATAAGAAGGATCTTGATGCATACATTGGAAATTAATACTTGTCTTGGAATTCTGATGTTTTATGCAAATTTTTTCATCGAGGAACAGAGCAAGCTATACAAAACTAATGAAATCCTTCTCTGTCCATTTTCCTTAGTCCTAAAAGTTAAAATATGTCAGGGAAAGCTTAAACAATGTTTTTGCAACTTGTTTTGACTTAGAAAACCTTGTTCTTGTAAGTCGATATCAAGAACAGTCAGCCTAGCTTGCCTAATAATTACATGTTTTTGCCGCTATGATTCTTTGTGAGGTCATATTTATTTGAATTTTATATAGATTGTTGTTCTAGGTCAATTTTGCATGTTTTACCTCTCTGATTCTTTGTGAGATTCATATTTATTTGAGTTTTATATAGATTGTTATTCTCGGTCAATTTTCTTGCAACTAGGTATGGACATCTCATTATACAATGTTTCTACAGAAACTATTTTCGAGATATCAAGGAAAATAGCCTGTCTGGATTTTGTTGTTCACTGCATCCTGATGTTTCTACTAAGCAATGGTTGATGATGCAATTGTCTTATAGGAAAATTTTGTTTTGATGCAAATATCAAACCTTTCTCAATGTGAAATTTATAGTATAAGAGGGACAAATTGCATGTGTCCATTTTGTTGGCAGTTGCATTCTTAGGCCTACCTAGGATCCTTAATGTGTTATTTGGTATTGGTTGGTATTTGACTTTGGATTTGTTTACCTCAAGGGTAGAAAATGTTTATAGGGGCCCTTACAAGACCCTTTCCAATTTAATTCTGGTGCTCTGTAAGAATCATGCATTGCATATTTCTGTTTGTTTCTGATGAAGATGCTCCCAGTGAACACGTGATTGCCAAGTGTAACATTGATTTGTATGTTGAATGTTTTTTGTGTCCTTGTGCAATTATTAGTGGTTATAAGAGTCTACCTTTGACAAGAAACTTAGCAAAGTACTTAGTGAGGTTACAATTACTTTTAGTGTTATTATTTCAATCGTTTGCACTTGTTATTTCGCATATAGTTTTGTGAATTTGATGAGAAACTTAGCATTACATTTGTTGCAAGTAGTTTTTTTAAATTTCTGTGCTCCACAAATCCAATGCATCAACGATTTTAGCAAAAACATAGCTCTCTAACAATTCAAGAAATATGTGGAAAACGAAAATTTCTAATTGTGATTTATTCAAACTCACTCATTGCAGAAATCCATCTTAATATGGGACTATCGAATTGGTAAATTGTAGGGGCATTAACATTGACAAATCATAAAAAATGCCTGGACATATCTTCATTTGGATTATATTGGGATTATTTTTATCGTTCAGAGTTATATCATATTCAGATCATTTTGGGCAAATCTATGAAATGATATTCTCGAACGAGATCATTTCCGAAGAGCTCGGCTCGAATCTACATTCGTATTATTCCCTCTTGGAAATGGCTCAACAAACACACTATAATTTCTGAGTTTTGTTGAGTTTTTCAGTGAGATGTTTTGTCGAACAGCTTATAGATGCATTGCATCTAAAATCATGAACTTTATGATACATCTAAATCGTACACTATGATTTCAGTTTAGTTTAATTAACTGTTATGATGTTGAGTATAATGCTACATGAGGTTTTGTGATTCAAGGTTAATTACATATATTGGATAAAGTTGTTAAAGGAGAAACTTGTAAATTTTCTAATGATGATAACTAATGATAGCTCATGCAATTATGGCCAACTTGGATCAGATGAACAAAAAAAAAAGGGTGTTGGATACATACTTAAGGTGGTTGAAAGGAAGTGTCACAACAAAGGTAAGAAATCAGTAAGAAGAGGTAACCTATTTTAGAACATAATGGAAGAGTTTGGTATAATCATAACTTGGTACTCTAAAGGTATCACTATAAGGTCTATCTAAGGATGATGCACATAAAGAAGAAAATATTGGCAATCAACTAATGAAGTTGAATAATCATGGAAATAATGAAGGTCATTCTGAAGGAACCTGGAAGGTATGATAACATAGAAAAACTGATCAATTGGAGGAGATAAGTTGTGTGCATGACAACATCTATAATAGTTTTCCCTCTAATGGGATTGGGGAATAATAACAACATTTCCAAAGTATATCAATGCTATGTTTTTAAGAGAGGAGGAAAAGAAACCACAACGACTAGAGGTGAGAAATTAATGTCAATTTAATAAAATAGAATGAAATGAAGAGATTTCCATTTTGGAAGCTAGTAGACATGGAATATTAGGAAATTAAGACTAGCAGAAAATATATATATATATATATATATATAATAATATATATATATATATAATAATAATATATATTAGCTATGAATATCTGGTAGGAGGAAATGAATGGATGTTCTATAAAGAAGGAAGTTCTTTTAAGGGTATTGATGAGTGGACCGAGAAACATGATTGGTAATAGTCATAGTGATGATCTACATAGTTCAAAAATGTGAAGAAGTTTTGTTCCCATAGCGTTAAAAGAGGTTGTTTCCACATAACACCACACATTCAAATTTTTTCATGGACAATGATGGTAGTAGTGTTTCCAAATATTTCAAAATATAAAATAATGATACTATTTAATGAGAGAGTCTTTTGTCCAACTTGATGAAGGATGAATTTACGATAAAGCAATCAAGTGGTAATGAGATAGGAACTTGACGGGATAAGAAAATATTTTCTGGATGAAAATGATAACTGTTAAGTGATGTAGGTATAAGTCAACATGGATCAACAAACCCTCATGCAAGTAAATTAAACATGATATAAAATTAAATCATGATGACTTAATGTTTATATGCAATTGCATATAGTGATATTGGAATTGGTAAGCCAAAGGGTAAATGGATGTAAAACCAAGGGATTTTAATTTTGAGATAGAAGATTTAAATAATGAGTGTATAACGAGAGATTAAGATGATGAGGCTCAAGTGAAATTCAACGATGTACTTAGATGACTATACCTATGGTGTAAATGGTCAACTTCCTAGTTGAAAGAAGTGGAAATGATTATTGAAAAAGTAATTGGTATCCTGATGAAAACATAACACTAATAACATAGATCCTAGATGGATGTTGAATAATCTTAGTTCATAGTTGAATGTCTGTAAAGTAAATGAAATTGATTTTTTCTGATGAATCATGATAAGAAAGCTTATAGAGTATTATTCTATAGTTGATAAGTATTGAGATGTTTCTCATATTGATGATATGATGGTATAAGGGTAACCATGCACATGTGGTTCATATTTATATAGTTGTTACAGTAGTGATGATGTATCCTTAGGATGATGATGATATGCATAGGCATTATGATGTTAGGTCAAGGTATATTGACATATTCATTTACTACGTGATGATAGGTATTTAATGTTAAATACTCATGATGGATATGATATGCATAATGTGGCATAGGAATTATGATGCTATAATATGAGGTTATTGACATGTGATTAGTCATTATATGTCTTTGATGCAAATATGTTGGTGTTATAACTTATGAGGGTATTTCATAAGGTGAAGCATGTGATAGTTGCATACAAATTTATGACATGCATGAACATGCAATTTGTTATTATTCATAATGTTGCGATTAACAATGACGAATGTTCTCATGATGACATGCAAGACTTGGCATGTGGGTTATTTTCTATGATACTACGATGGTATGGCTAATGCATTGGTTGCATGTTAAGTTGTGATGATTCACAGGACTCCACAAATGGGCCGAGAGGGTCGGTTTATTTGATGATCTTGTGCGAGCCCATATGCACGAAGGAGAATAAGTAACACCATGTGGGCTAGGGACAAACTCAATCAACACTAAATATGCTAGTGGTTCCTTTGTCTTGTGTAGCTCTTGATGGATAGCTCTTGAAGGGCTATGGGACCATCTTGAGGAGGCCAAGTGCCTGATGTTTTAGGCTAGGTGCCTGTTATTGGATTGGGATGCCGAAGACTGGTGGGGGTGCAAGGACTTCGATGCCTAGGGTTGTGCGCCTTAGTAGTTGTGGAGGGAGTGGGCCAGCCTTGCGAGATACCCGGAGTCATTGAGTACCGTACCGGATGCCTGCCTTGAGGCAGATGAGGTCTGAGTCAGGCACGAGCCTTGGGGCCAGCCTTGAACTAGGATACAGATCGGTTCAGGCTTATGCCTGGTGCCGAAAGTGGGAAAAAGGATAGAGATTCCTTGGGATTTCCCAGCTGTTGTGAAACTTTAGATGTTTGCTGGTTATACTAGTTCAGCAGAGAGTGTCGGGCAAATATGAAGTAATAAATAATAATAATAATCATAATCAAAATAATTCATCTTAACTTCGGGACGAAGTTCCTTAACGCGAAAGAGTATGTAATCCCTTAATAATAAATAATAAAAATAATAACTAATAACTAATAAAAATAATAAATAATAAAATAATAAATCTTTATAATTAATAATAATAATAATAATAAAAACAATAAATAATTTAAAAAAATACAAGAAAATAAATAATAAACAATGAATAAAAAATAGTAATAAATAATAAATAACCATACTAAAGCTCTAAATAAATATAAATAGAAATAAAACAAGAAAACAGTAAAAAAAATCAGTAAAGCTATCAAAAAGAAATAAAACAAGAAAGCAATAAAGTTGCATGTAGACACATGGAGTGTGTACATGTGGTTCCCCTTCCAATGTTTGCTCTATTTATTAGATGGTGAGGAAGATGGGAAGCATTCCATCATTCCAAGATTCTATCATTCATTCTCTTAGAAGAATGGTGTTCTAAGACAGAGGAGTCACTGGCAGTAGTACGTTGATTGAGGGCTCGGGGGTGGCCAATTGTAGCAAGTTATTGCGCAATTGAGCCTACAGTTGGGTGGAGAGTCGTCCCCAAAACCTTGTTGCAGTTAGCAGACTTCAACCAAAATCACGGGTACAAGTAAGTGTTATACTCATAGATTGAACTTGATATTAATTAATTTCTAATTGCATGTTGAATATAAATTACTTGATTAATTACATATTTATTTTGGGTTGTTACAAGACTGACATGCACCATACCCGTGTGACTATCCGTGAAGATTTTGCAATTTTCATCGGGAGGCTGGGAGACTGACTGCAAAGATTGCAGATGGCACAGTTCAGGTTGTTGAGAGGCTAACTAACTACTGGAACTGCGCAATGGACAGTCCATCCTAGCCTGTTAATGACTGAAACTGCGCAATGCGCAATTTCATCCGGCAGTGACATGCAACCAGCAAACTGCATTGCCCAGTTTATGGGGCTAGTAGGACACTACCTCCAAAAATTGTGCAATGCAAGCCTGGAGCTCAGTGCTAGGCTAGACTTGCGAAATTTCTGGAGGGAAGGCAGAGCCTTCACTTTCACAAATGCATAGTGCTAGCCAGACGAGGCACGGTTTAGGCCAAGGCAGCCCAGACCGACCGACGGGTCAATGAAAACATGACAAGTCTAAATGCATGATGAGATGAGTGCAAACAAGAGTGAATGATTATGCATGCAAACAGTAAGTGCAGGATTCAGAAAATGGGACGCTTGCATGTGTGTGAAGCAGGTCATCGTGATGACAGCCATCGATGAAAAAAGTAGTGTCATGCATGTGATAGCAGTGAGATGCGAACGAAACTAAAACGGTGCTTCTACAAGCTAACATGCATGCAATGGATAGCGAGTGTTCACAGAAATCAAGCGACAACATTCACACAAGCTGAAACACAAAAAGCGACAGAAACATAGTGTAAGACATGCGAAGCAGGCTTACCCAAAAATAACTGACCTAAATGTGTCGATGACTCCTAAATTTGATATGGGATGTCAAAGCTGCAAGATCAATGTGAGGAATGAGCTCTACAGCGTCCGGTTCATAAGTTTTGATAAAATAGATGTTATGACGCGCATGCCACAAATCTAGGAAAAGCGAAACTTGGTGGGAGGTTTCTGAAATGATCCTTTCATATAACCTCCAGTTGTTAGAAATAGATCCCTAAATCTAGAGATGCCTTTGCATGCTGCCTTAGGAAAAGTAGTCCATGCATGCAAATTAGTTTTTCTTGGTCCCGAAGGGAACCAGTCAACCTGAAGGCACATGCATCAGTCTGCGAGCCTGGGATGAAAATCTGCATTGTTCCTAGGTTGAGTAGAGGTGGCTGTCCCAAAGGGATTGCACAATTTCTAAGAGCAACAGGTGACTGCTGCCTAGAATTGCGCAATTTCTAGGCTGAGTAGCTGTCTTGGGATGAATTGCGCAATTTTTGAGAGGAAGACTGTCAAGAAGAATTGCGCAATTCTAGAGCCCAACTAGGTGTACAGTTGGGTTTGCACAATTTTCTGGAGGAAAGAATGGTTCCCCTCCAGAATTGCGCAATTCCTAGAGGGAGTTTCTCAACCAGCAACTGCCACTAAGTCTCGAAAGCAGCCTATGAAGAAGGTGGAACAAACTTGCATGCATAGGCTGACAAGACTCTATGAAACAGCTGAAGCCTATGTGCTTGACGATGCAAGACATGTTGCTGAGGATGGTTGGTAGGAAGGCTCCAAAACGAAGATAAGGAAAAATTTAAGAGGGTTCTTGTAGACGCTACAACAAAGGGCTAAATTCCAACACATTTAATCAAGCCGAAAGTTCAAAGATAGAGTTTTTCTTGGGCTGGGGTTGGTTCCTGTTGCACCTATTTTTTCAACATTTCAAGGAAGTAGGATCCAGAAACTTGAAGGAATTTTTTCAAAATTCAAAACATCAACCATCAACTTTCTTATGTCATTATAAACCCATTCTGCAAGTTTGTAATGTAAATGATGCTAGTAATACTGTGTATTTATGTAACAACCTAGGTAAGCCTATTATTTTGGTGACAAATTTCATAATAGGATCTTTTTCATCTCACTGATTTGTTTGTGTTTCTAAACATGAATGATCGACATATTTTTTCCCTACAACCTCACCCCAAAGCTAGGGTGGAATTTATCATCAAAGTCTTAGGTGAGTCTTAGTGTTTTAGTCGAGTCTTTTGTAAAAGTGATTTGGGAATAATTTAAGCCATTTGGCTAAATTATTTTATTACAGATCACTTGGTCTACTAAATCATATTGTGTCGCAGAATTTGGTGTGTATTTTTACGTCTATAATGAACTTGTATTCCCCCATTGAGGGTTGAATTTGTAAAATCTTATGTAAAAAATATTTTAGTGCATGGTCTCTCATACTTAGACACCATGACTAAAATATTTGTTAGGTCCCTATAAGACTAGTGATGCGCCCATTAATATTGTATTTGTATCCCTTATTAATATTGTTGTGCCCCTATTGTCCCCATATTGTTATTACTGTGCCCCATAGAATCCCTCTATTGTTATTTTTGTG
>APFE030686448.1:13103-43475 GCA_000404065.3 Pinus taeda | reverse complement strand
ATTATCCAACCAGATTTGATAAACGAAGCAAGGGAGGAATGGAAGAATGACGAAGAAGTGTGGGCACTTATTCGAAAGCTACAACAAGATTCCAGTATGTCTGATACATTTAGCTGGAAAAATGATTTTTTATGGTACAAAGATCGCTTATACCTCTATAAGAATTCCCAACTAAAACAAAAGATTCTTATGGAATTGCACACTTCTCCCTTAGGAGGGCACTTAGGATTTCTAAAAACTTACCACAGGGTTAAGAAGGAATTTTTTTGGGATGGCCTTAAATCAGATATTCAAAAGTTTGTGGCGGAATGTTTGGTTTGCCAACAAAATAAAGTTGAAACAATTAAGACACGGGGTCTATTACAACCTTTATCCATTCCAAGCCAACGTTGGGAGGAGTTTCAATGGATTTTATAACAGGTTTACCCAAGTCTGAGGGAAAGAGTGTCATCATGGTGGTAGTTGACAGACTTACCAAGTATGCACACTTTTGTGCATTATCACATCCATTTAAAGCCAGTACAATTTCTACGGCATTTATGGAAACAATTCAAAAGCTACATGGAAATCCAAAGATTATTGTAAGTGATAGAGATCCCATTTTTACTGGAAATTTTTGGATAGAATTATTTTCTTGTCTTGGTACTCAGTTAGCTCATAGTCATCTTATCATTCTCAATCTGATGGGCAAATTGAGATAGTAAACAAATGTTTGGAAGGATATCTTCGTTGCTTTGTATATGATAAATAGACACAATGGGTCAAATGGTTGCCTCTCGCAGAATGGTGGTATAACACTTCCTTCCATACTGCAACAAAAATGTCCCCATTTATGGCACTTTATGGATATCAGCCACCATCCATCACATCATATTTAAGAGAAAATTCTAAGGTTCAAGCAGTGGAACATCACATCAAGCATCAACAACAAATTCTCCAACTCTTAAAGGATAACCTCATGTTGGCGCAGAATAGAATGAAACAACAGGCAAATCAACATCGCAGTGAAAGAAGTTTTGATGTAGGTGATTGGGTATTCCTACGGCTACAACCATGTAAACAAATGTCCCTCAAGCAAGCTAAGAAGGATAACAAATTGTCACCAAAGTATTATGGTCCGTACAAGGTGTTGCAAAACATTGGTACTATGGCATACAAATTGGAGCTTCCTGCAGCTTCTAGAGTGCACCTAGTTTTCTATGTTTCATGTTTAAAGAAGGTTATAGGCGACAAGCTCCCAGTTCAAACAATATTGCCGAAACTTGACGAGGAAGGAAAAATTATATTGGAACCGAAAGAAAACATAAAAAAAAGAACTCAACAACTATGAAATCGATCCATTTCAGAGTATCTCATCAAGTGGAACAACTTAACCGCTGAAAATTCCACATGGGAGGATGAGAATTTTATACAGAAGCATCCATAACTACTAAAGTGTTGAGGACAACACTTTTTTGAAGTAGAGGGGCATGTTAGGTTCCTATAATACTAGTGATGCCCCCATTAATATTGTAGTTGTATCCCTTATTAATATTGTTGTGCCCCTATTGTCCCCATATGTTATTACTGTCCCATAGAACCCTTTATTTATTTGTGCTTTATATTATTATTGTTAGGTCGGCTTGGTTATATTGTGACCCCTTAGACTCCTATCTATAGAAAGGAGGTTTTGTCATTTGAATCATCCAAGAATTGTTCTTTTGTGTAATGTGAAAGAGGTTGCCCCCTCGAAGACGCTGAATTTTAAGGCATTCAACTATCTTTTCTATCTTTTTGTGAGCTGGTTTCATAACAATATTTGAGGGTGGAAAAATAATTAAACCCCTCAAGTGTCAATTAATTAATTTTTCGGACAAAATTAAAATAAAATCCTAAACAAAAAAGATAATTAATTTGATTTAAAAATTAAAATGTTAGAAATTAAATTATCCAAGTGGAAAATTTCGTGAGTCTAAAAGAAATTAATTTTTGGAGGTCTCCCACCATGAGAATTTTGGATATTTCAAGAAAATTTGGACCCTTGGACCTTGGTGGTTAAGTCAAAGTCAAAATTTTGAAGAAATTAGCTTAAAATAAATATTTTTGAGATAATAGAAAATGGTTTTAATGAGAAATTAAAACATTCCTCAAATATAAATATTTTCAATGGCAGAGATTAAAAGATCATCAAATAATTATCAACGGTCGAGATTATTTTGGCGGGGATCAAGCCAACTGGCCATTATTTTCCACTTGGAGGAATTTCTCTATAAATAGAAGGCATTTTGTTTCTATTTTCATCTGGATCTTGAGCTCTACTTAGATGTAACTATGTAAAAGCTGGTGTAAAGCTACTATCCCACTGAGAACATTTTGATCATCATAATAAAAGACTTTGGAGTGTAATTGATGGTGTCATTGTCTTGCTGATTTGTGGTATGTGCATTCATATGTTGTGCTTAAAATAGTAATTAAATCATTATTTTATTGTAGATAATATAAACATTCTATTGATAATTTTTGGGCTTATCTTAGGTGATCTAATTCATTGTGTGTTCTAACGGTTTTTTCTTGAGAAAATATATAGAGTTTATAGGTTCCCCAGCACTTGGGCTCCAAGTTCACAAATTGTGGGCGCAGGCTAACAATGTTTGGATTCTAAATATTTGATGTGATTTTCTAACTTCGCTAGGGCTATGATTTAAAATTTATTTTTCGAAATACGTCTAGTTTTTTTCAAGATATACAAAAAATTTACTCTTCAAAATACTTCTAAGCATTGTACATTTGTATATTTTGTAGAGTAATTCTTGTAAATTAATTTATTTTATAATCCTTGTTTTGTAACTGGGTTTATTTTGGGGTTTTGGGAATTTTGAATTTTTTTATACATTGGGGTTTTGGGCATGTTGTCCTCTCAGGTGATTCTAGGTTAGTTAATCATGCCAAAGCATCTAAAATGTTTTGTTTGTTTTTAAAGTTTTTGGATGACCGATGTTATGAACAGTTTGAAAACAAGTGCTTAAACCTTAACAGCTGCCAATAAGATAAAAGGGTCATCTATTTTTCTAAAATAGTTAATTGATTTAAAGTGGGTGAATAGAAGAGTCTTAATGAAATATAACTTGCTAAATATTCAAACAAAATATTTGATTGGTTGTAAGAAAAGAATACAGACAACAACGTTTTCCTGTACAACAAAATATATTTAATCTAATGTAGATGGGTGTGACAATTAATTGATATAGAGGAGTTTATAATAACATATGCTTTTATAAACTATTCCATAATTATTGTCTATAACTTCACATGGGATTTAAGACTGACTGATACTTAGTATGATCTTACCCAGATTTCTGCATAAAGGCTTAAATACATGAACAAAAACATAATAAAATAAGCACATAAGAAAAATTCACTGGGATACAAACTATAGGTGGAAAATTCAAAATCCTTTCATTAACTTGAAGCAAATCTCCAACTTGATTACAATTTTGCTTTGAAAGCTCATCCAAGGGTTCAACCATTAATAACTCGAAGGAGGAGTTATTTATACAAAAATAAAAGTTCTTCTAGATACTTTTAAACAAAAATAGTACAAAACTATAGGAACCTTAAAACTGCTAAGTGCTCGCACCATCTTTCAAGAATTTGTTGATGATCTGGTCCCCAAAAAGTGTTGCTCAGATCTTTGTCAGTTGATGATGAAAGTTACTCACTAGTTTCACATAAGTGATCCCATCTATCTTCAGTTGGTATAGAAAGATTTACCAATTTCCTGTAAACTTCATCAACCTCGGTGTGCTTTTCAAAAGTGGGCTTATTTACAAAAATGTGTTTAATCTCATGCTTAATTTTCAAATCAAAATCTAAGGCCTCTAACATTTGTTTCCCTGTGAGATGACCCCTTATACTTGCAATATTAGCCTTAACAATTGTAATTGAATAAATATTTTGACAACATTCCTCCAAACTGATCAACCTGTCATCTGGTGCCACTAATTCTGTCCAAAATCTAAATCTGCTCCAACTCGGCCTTGGTTTTTAAATTAAGAAATTTGATCATGTCAGTGGCTTCACTTGGTTTGTCTTTAAGAAGTTATTTAACTTCTTCAATAGTTATCTGAAATTTGTTTATAATTTCTTCCTGCTCAAAAATGGTTTGTATGGAGGGCCATACTTCAGTTATGGCCTGACTAATATCTTCCCAAATGTTTTCCTTAGCTTGGGCCAAGGTCTAAGCCATTAATAACTCACTTTCCAAATCCTCTATTCTTCAGGTCAATTTGTGGGTCTTTTGCATCTCTTCAACATAAAGAGTGTCATTTTTAATCTTCTGAGTCTCCAAATTCTTAAATTTCTTATGAAGGCTTTCATTCTCTTGTTTCTGGTGAGTTAGCTCCTGTAAGACTTTGTTTAAATCTCTTGTTGTTGATGTAGATTATGTTGTTGCTGATGTCGGTTCCCATGCCATTCTTGACACGGTAATAGGTACAGTTGTAATGGGAGTTATAGTTAGTTGAGTAGATTTATCTTTTTCTTTAAGCAATTTCTCAATTTTCTCTTCCATGGTCTTTATCTATACATTCTTCTCAATGACCAACTTCAGCATTTCTTCCTTGTGATGTTCACTTTCTGCTATCTCCTTGGTTTGAGGATCCTCTGTAGAAGGTAGTTTGAGCTGATTCCTTAATGATGTTATGTCTACATTCTTCTTTTTGATAATTTCCTCTGTAACTTTAACATCAAAGGGGTCATACCAAATTTTAATCACGAAATATTCTAATGATTTGACCCTGTTATCCTTTGCCAAAGAGGATATATTTTCTATCTTTAATTGTGACTAAACATTTGAAAGAGTTGTTTTGAGTTTTAACAATGCCATAGCAGTGTTAGTCATGGTAGAGAAAAGCATCTCACCAGACTGCCTATGCATATCCATCTGATCAATTGGATGTCTCTGGTTGGCATCAAAACAAAATACAGTCTTCTTCTAATCTAAATAAGCCTTTGGAAAAGGCACCTAAGCTTGAAGGAATGCCATTTGGATCCTGCCTTTCTCACTGTCAAAAGTTGTTAATAACCTGTGCTGCAAAGTTGATGTCTGTTTCCAAAATTGAGCATATACATTTGCCTTTAAAGATTCATTCCTCTGTTTAATTTCAAGAAAATTAGTGAAGATGTTTGGTTCCTCTTGCTGACTTGCTCCTACAAACTGGGTGATTTCCAAAAAAAATTGTGAAACTAAAGACAAAGATGGAGGAGTGGTTACAGTTTCTTCTATCCCTGTAGAAACCCGTGAATCATCCAAATTGATGATTATAGGCTCCTTCTGTCCTTGAGTAGTAGTAGTGCCTTTGGATTCAACCCTTGATTTCTTCTGATAATGAATGAATTCTTTTTCACCTTTTGCTGATGATGAATATTCTTCTTTGGGTCTCTTGTCCTGCTTGTTTTGAGAAGTGGGAGTCTGGAGAGTAGAAGGAGGTAAAATATGTTCTTCTGCTTCTTGAAGTGTATTCTCCTCCCACCGTTCTTGATTTTTGTACTTCTCAATCTTTAGTCTTGGAGTATCATTGTAAGGTGTGGTTTTGAGTTCCACCCTTAATTTGGAAATAACACTGAATGGGTCATAAGATCAGGCGAAACTTGGTTGGAATCCCATCTGTTTAAGGATTGAATCTGCTTCAATACCTACTGATATGGTATTACAAATGAATGATCCTACCTGTGACTTGATTGAATTGAGACTTCCTCTTCCCTGAAATTAAATGAAGTTCATCCATATTAATCATTTTCCTAATATATTCGAGAGAGAACATTTTCATTGGAACATATTTGGGCAATTTATATGGAACCAATTCGCAGCCATATACTCTAATTTATGTATAATTCTGGTAGAGATACCAGCGCCCTATTCTAGTTTGATCACTAAGGTGCAAGATCCTTTTAATTTATGCACTGATCCTGGGCTCATTCTAGCTGTTGAGAAGTTGTGCAATTGGATGAACGAAACAGTCAATGAAGTCAAAAAAATTGAACTCAGTTGAGTTCCTTCTGATCAATGAAGTCCATTGTGTGACTGCTTGATTCACTTGTTGATTATCCTGCGTGTGTAGAATTATAGGTAACCTATCTGCCTGTTGAAAAATAATCATATGTACTAGCACATAGGAGTATTTAAACAATCCTTCAGTAGTATTTTTCATCAATTGCTCATGCATAGTTTCAACCAAGAATTGACAGTAATTGTACATGAAGGCATGTTTGTTTTCTTAAGAGAAAATGGATAGATAACCTAAGATAGATTCATCTACCCATTGATCTTATTGGTGGCTTAATAAGCAAGAAACTAGGGAAATGATGTGTTTAGATCTCTTAGGAAACATGGATGCTGGATAGGGAGGATTATTTTTAGGAAGTTCAACATCTTCTAGGAGAAAGATCTCAAATATCTGAGGTCTTTGAGGGAAAGTGAGCTTATGATGTAGGTCCAGTAAAACAGCAGTGGAGAAAAAGCTAAGGGAATTATTTTCAGGGATCAAAAGCATGTTGTTGATAACTTCTGGAGTGATAGATATCATAATGTCTCCATTCTGAGCTACCACAGTTCTTTGCAAAGGGTTATACTTAGCTTGGCACCATATGACTAGATCAGGGAAAAAATGGGTTTGAGGAAACATATACAGGGACAATAAGGATTCCCATAGGTTGATTTCATCTTCAGAGTCAATATAGGTCTGCTTTAGCCAATGGTGCAATTTGAACATGTCATATTCACACTCTGTATCTATGATTTTGAAGAATTGATCAGCGAATGGAATGTGATTAAGGTCTAAGGCATCAGAGGCTTTTGGGTTTTCCTGCGATGAAGATGAACTAACAGATGGCTGATATTTTCTCTTAGGATCCATGATTACATAATTGCAATGAAGGGATAATAGAAAATAGGAAGACAAATACCTCAAGGTGATGCATTCTGGTAGTAAGTTCAGCAGTGGCGTAGAATAAAAACAGAATCAGTGAACTTAAGAAACAGTAAATTGAAATTAAAGAGTAGTTTAGGGAAAATGGCGTAACGGTGCGACGGAATCATTTATAATCGAGATAAGTTAACGCTACGGGAAAGTCATTACTGGTCGGGAAGATTGGAATTAATGCAGAGAAAAGAACACCAACAGGAGGAAATGGATAGCGGATAAGCGACAACAGATAGGGACACACAGCACACAATTGTTGGAAATGGAGGGCGCAGGAAGGATATTACCATTGGCGCAGTATTGGAAGACACAGGAAAAAGATAAGCGGATTTCGGAAGGGGGGAGGGGGTGGTGGTAAGTGGTAATGAGCATGGGGGGTGCGAAGTGTGGAGGAGGTGACACGTAGCAAGGGGCCCGTGGGAATGAAACACTTTTTTCGACCCCCGGTGCCATTATCGCATAACGTGGCAAGGGGCTGAGAAATGGCTTCCCGTCGTTGATCTAGGCGGGGAAGCGGATAGTCGTCTGATTATGTTTGACCTTTAATGCTTTGCGAAAAAACAATTTTGTCCTTTTCTGACTTTGACTAAAAATCTTTGCAATGTTTATTTACATAAAAATTAATTACCGATTAAAGGTAATTAAATCCTAATCAAATCTTAATCTGACTTCTTGGCGCATTTAGACTAGCAGCCATTATTTTGCCTAATTTACTTGTAATCCTAATCTAATACATCTTTAGCCAAATTTTGAGCATATTAGGCCAAATTTACTCTATTCTATCCTATCTAATAATGTTCTACCAAGATTAAATAGTTTTGTGAACTTATTCTCTAATCTAAAACATAAATTTAAATGATGCGATTATGATTAAACTATATGATTCAAATCAGAAGAAAAGGTTGTGGCATTTAAACAAGCTGCACACAAAAGCTTGATTTATTACAATGCAATTTATTTCTATGAAGTGGCATTTAAACAGGCACACTTATACAAATTTCCATTTTCTTTTGATATGGTTTTATTTCATTTCTTTTTTTATTTTCTATTTTTTCATATTTTCATTTTTATTCTTTATTTTTTCATACCCTCTTTTGTAAATAAAAACTAACTTATCAAAAATAAAGCACGTTAGAACAGGGCACTTGTAAATCTATTTGTGCAAGTGATATCTAAGGAAGTTAGATGGATTAGAGCTAGATCTAGGCCCTTGAGGGTAAGATCTAGTCTCTATAATTTTTGCAAGGCTATTTATTGAAGAATTTGCAATGAAATCAAAGATCTGAGGTAGGATATTTTTTTTGGTGAGGGTTTTGAAAAATTTAGGGACTTGAGGCCCAACATCCTCCCTTTCCCTAGTCGTCTATCCTTCTAAGACTCAACATAAGCCTTTTCTTGCTTCATAGGGCTAGCAGCAAGCCTCTAAGGGCCTCGACCTACTCTTGCGGCCCTTATCGTGGGTGTTTTAGGCCTGGTCGTAAGGCCTAGGGGCCTCGGCCTCCTCTCCAAGGCATGTTGCAGGCCTCTCCTTCCCTCATATTCCCTCAACCAACCTTGCCCTCCATTTGTCATGGGATTTCAGCTCCTCTTCTTCCCTTTATCCCCTAGGCCACAACCCCTCTAGGCCTTGTAGCAACCCCTTGGGCCTCCTCTCCCCTAATCTTGAGGCCTACTTGAATTCTTGGCCTTAGCCGTAGGCCTATTAGGTCGTTTGTTTCCTCTTTTAGCCTCCTTTTAGCCCTCATTTGACCCTCATTCATCTCTTATTGTTCTCTTAACTTCTGAAGCTAATTCATTGGCGGGTTTTGTAGAGAAATTGACAAAAAACTTGTGTTTTCAGGCGGCATACCTATTAGGAAAATTTGGGAGAGTTTGGGAAAATTTCCTCTAGGCCTAGAGGCCAAGGTTTTTATCTCTAAACCCTATTTTGTCTCAATGTTTGCTACAACTCTCTGAATATATTCATAATAATGGTAAAAATTGAATTTCAATGCCCTCAATTCATTTAAAAGTTACCTAGAATTCACTAGCCAATTTTTGCATAAATTGGGTAGATTTTAATTGACTAATGAATCATTTAAGCAACGATTTTCCATCTAGTTACTTGACATTAAATTGGTAGTAAGCAAGAAGTTGACTCCATAAGGCACTGGTCTCACAATTAAATTCAATATAACCTTTAAGTCTTGCTAAAATTAACTAAGTAGCTAGGCCACTCAATCGTGTCTCTCGGACTTGTTGGTTGCCAACTTGCCTTTCATCTTCACATTTCCATAAGGATTGGCCCCCATATTCTGTTGTTGGGAGACAACTAGAACGGAGTGGGTGGGGATCACAGTGACAACCCCTACCTTGAGTCGTTGTTGCAGTTCCTGTACAATATGAGCAACAACAGTTTTTGGCGCCATTGTTGGGGACACGTTTTTTTTTGTTTTCAACACTTCAACATCTTATCAATCTTTCATCTTTCATCATTTTGTTAGCCTATCAATCATAACATTTGTTTGCATCGTTGATATCTCATCTTCTTTTCATCACTTTATCTTTTTTCATCTCACTAATCCCTTCATCTTGTTTATCCGCACCTTTAGCACCTGAACATTTAGGTCGGTTTCTTATTTGGGTGGCGACTCCACTTATTCATCCATTCACAAGAGTTTGTTGTATAAGGAATCCTAGTAGCTTGGTTAACCTAGCTCTTGATCCTAAAAAGGTTCTACAAGTTCAGTTAAACAAATTACATTCTAGAATGTTTTTATTCTTTCTCGGATAGGAAGCTCTCCCTGTTATCCATTTGTTATTCCCTAATCCTATAAATCAAGACTTCATGGTTGATTACTTTAGTCCTTGTATCTTTGCCAACATACATGGGTATCCTCTTGACCTTCTAGAAGATTCTATTATGCACAAGCTTTTGACTTTCTAGGGGAACATTGCAATCAATGTTGTTGATCACATAAAGAAGTTCAAAACTTTTATACAAAGATATGCTCATGAAATTGCATACAATCATGAAGATGTTAGAATGAAGTTATTTGGCCTTTCATTAGAAGAAGCTGCATTGGATTGGTTTCAGGACAAGTTGGATAATTCTTTTGATTCATTGCAAGCTCTCGTTGATGCATTCAAAGATAAATTTGGGGATAAAAGAGAAGGAAAATACTTTGTCAAAGAACTTAATACTATAATAAAAGAGAGAATGAAATGGTTGAGAAGTTCAATCAACGATTTAATGGTCTTCTAAAATATGTGACTCAAGATTACAAGCCACCTGACAAAATGATATTAGAACAATATCTTGAAGAATTTAATGTTGACACTCAATATGAGATAAGACGTGCCAAACCTATTACTCTAGTTGTTGCTCAATGTTGTTGAAGAATTAGACAATGATAAAAAAAAGGTTGAAGTAAATAAGATATTCTTGGTTTCGACAAAGGTCCAGTTAAAGGTAAAGGAAAATAAATTGAGGTAGAACATGATCAAATTAAAGAATGAACTCAAATAGTTAAGGAAATGAGACTTGACTATACTCAAGAAATTAGTGCCATGCAATCTAGGTTGGTTCAGATGGAAAGAAATAAAACTTAGAATATGCAGCCTAGACATAATAATAACATAGGAAACAATAATCCATGGCCAAGATGGAATCCTCCTAATGATTAGAGACATCCTACTCCGCTTGAGCCTCTAAATGCTTTTGATTAACCAATCCCATTTTGCAGACCATGTGAAAGTTTTCATGAAGAAAGTGAATGTGCCTTAGCTAGAAAAATCTTAGATGAAGCAGTGAATGGAACGATAAATAATCTTGGTTAAAGCTCTTCCAAGGATAGTCGTTGCGCAAACATGATTTCTTCAACCTTCACCATCAATAACTTTAGTGATGGAAAGGATCCTATCACACAGATGTATGGTGAAAATCCATCTTGGGAGAAGATTTTGGAAATTGCAAAAAATAAAGGTTATACTTATCAAAGAAAAGGAAAAGAGCAAAGTCAAGATAAACAGGTTGTGTTTGAAAGAGATAAGTTTGGATTAAAGGTACATTAGACCTCATGGATTAATAGCATTAAAATTTCTGTCACAGTGCTTGAACTTATCAAAATTCTATCTCAGAGGGCATTATTATTCAAGGCTTTGGGTATGGTTCAAAAGGGTAATATTGATAACAATCCAAAGGATGAAGAAATTAAGTTGAAAGATTTAAATTGCTACATGACCAATGAAGATCATCATCCATTCTTCTTGACTTTGGATATTAATAACCGTTTGCTTCATAATTGCATGCTTGATTCTGGTGCCTCAACAAATGTTATTACTAAAAAGGTTATGATCAGTTGAACTTGAGAATTTCTAGGCCTTATCATAACATTTGCTCAATGGATTCTAGAAAGGTTGAAGTCCATGGTGTGGTGAAAGTCTTACAGGTATCCTTAGCTAATTATCTGTACAAAATCATCACCATGGATGTAGCTATCATTGATGTACCTGATGTATGGGGTATTTTCCTCTCACAGAAGTTTGTAGTTGATCTAAGGGAATGTGTTCAGATGGATTTATCTTATCCCACTATTCTCGCAGC
Source organism: Pinus taeda (assembly GCA_000404065.3). Lineage (NCBI taxonomy): Eukaryota > Viridiplantae > Streptophyta > Pinopsida > Pinales > Pinaceae > Pinus > Pinus taeda. The sequence continues at coordinate 31,931 of APFE030686448.1, read as the reverse complement.
AACATGTGGTATGGTTAAATTATACAAGGAAGCAGAAAGAAGATACCATATCGAAGTTCCAAAGAAACTGGAAAATCGTGAAGAATTTGTACCACAAGATCATTCACCGCTATATGAGGCAAAATTCATTTAGCTAGTTTATCACTTTTCCTCATCTCCTCTTCCATCTTGTTTTCCAAGAAGAAAAAGAAGAAGGATTTAGATTGACAGGGAGATGCAAGACAATGATGAGCAGTTATGCCAACCAAAGAGGTTCAAATTTAAGCAAGGAACATTTGATAAGCAACTTATTGACTTGCCTGTGAGCGAGAAGATGTTCTAGATTGTATCACATAGATCACATCTGATGCCATGGGAAATTTTTCGTAAAGTATATCTAACCCTACTCCTTTTCATTTATGTCATTAGTTAAATTTATTTTATACAGTTATGTTTCGTATCCTTATATTTTAGTTTGTTGGAGTAGATTTTTTCTTTTTCAGCATCTATATATGCATGATGATTTCGATTTTGAATGGATATCTATTTGATGGACTTCTATTTTCTTGGATACAAGATTATGGGATTCTCACGTTACTTCATGCAAACAACATGTCTCCGTATGGAGCCAAATGTTACACCCATTTTTTCAACATTCCAAGGAAGCAAAATCCAGAAACTTGTAGGAAAATTTTCAAAATTCAGAATCATCAACCATCAACTTTCTTATGTCATTGTAAATCCATTCTGCAATTTTGTAATATAAATGATGCTAGTAAGATCGTGTATTTGTGTAACAACTTAGGTAAGCCTATTATTTTGGTGACAAATTTCATCCTAGGAGGTTTTTCGTCTCACTCATTCATCTGTGTTTCTAAACACGGATGACCGACATAATTTTTCCCTCTAACCTCACCCCAAAGCTAAAGTGAAATTTATCGTTAAAGTCTTATCGTTTTAGTCGAGTTTTTTATAAAAGTGATTTGGAAATAATTTAAGTTATTTGACTAAATTATTTTTTACAGATCACTTGGTCTACTAGATCATATTGTGTCACAAAATTGAGTATGTATTTTGAAGATCTATCATACGAACAAGTATTCTCCCTTTGAAGGTTGAATTTGTAAAATCTTATGTAAAAAATATTTTAGTGCATGGTCCCTCATACTTAGACACCATGGTTAAAATATTTGAAGGGAAAAATAATTAATCCTCTCAAGTGTCAATTAATTAATTTTTTTGGAAAAATTAAAATTAAATCCTAAGCCAAAAAATTAACTAATTTAAGTAAAAAATTAAAATGTTAGAGAAATTAAATTCTCCAAGTGGGAAAATTCATGGGTCTAAAAGAAATCATTTTTGAAATTCCCCCATCAAGGGAATATTGGATACTTCAAGAAAATTTTGACCCTTGGACCATGGTGGTTAAGTCAAAGTCAAATTTTGGAGGAAATTAGCTCAAAATAATTATTTTTGAGCTAACAAAAAATGGTTTTAATGATAAATTTGAAAATTCCTCAAAAATAAATATTTTCGACAACAAAGATTAAAATATCATCAAATATTTATCATCAATCGAGATTATTTTGACATGGATCAAGCCAACTAGCTGTTATTTTCCACTTGGAAGAACTTCTCTATAAATAGAAAGCATTTTGCTTCTATTTTCATCTAAATCTTGATCTTTACTCAGATGTAACTTCCGAAAACGCTGATGTAAATCCATTTTCCCACTAGGAACGCTTTGATCATCATAATAAAATAATTTGGGGTGCAGTTCATGGTGTCTTTGTCTCGCTAATTTATGATATGTGTTGGGTATGTGCATTCCTATATTGTGCTTAAAATATCAATTAAATGATTATTTCATTGTAAATGACATGAACATTTTAATGGTAAGTTTTGGACTTATCTTAGGTGATCTGATTCATTGTGTGTTCAAACAATTTTTTCTTGAGAAAATATATAGAGTTTGCAAGTTCCCCATCCCTTGGGCTCCAAGTTCACAAACTATGGGCAAACGCTGACTATATTTGGATTCTAAATATTTTATGTGATTTTTTAACTTTACTAAGGCTACGATTTAGCATTTATTTTTCGAAATACATCTAGCCATTGTCAAGATCTACACAAATTTACTCTTCAAAAATTTTCTAAGCATTGTACATTTGTATATTTTGTATAGTAATTCTTGTAAATTATTTTATTTTCTAATCCTTGTTTGGTAGGTGAGTTTTTTTTGGGGTTTTGGGAATTCTAAATTTTTATATATATTGAGGTTTTGGGCACTTGTAAATCTATTTGCGCAGGTTCAATCCAAGGAAGTTAGCTGGATTAAAGCTAGATCTAGGCCCTAAAGGGTAAGATCTAGTCTCTAGAATTTTTACAGGGTAGCTATCAAAGAATTTGCAGTGAAATCGAAGATCTGAAGCTAGAAAATTTTTTTGGCCTCAGCGTCAACATTTTCTTACTTCCTAGGGCTAGTTGTAGGCCTCTATGGGCCTCGTCCTACCCTTGCAGCCCTTGTCGTGGGTGTTTAGGCCTTTTCGGGTATGGTCATAAGGCCTAGGGGGCTTAGCCTCCTCCCTAATGCTTGTCGCAAGCCTCTCCTTGCCTCCTTTTCCCTCGTCCAACCCTGCCTCCCTTTGTCGTGGGCTTTCAGCCCCTCTCCAACCCTCTATCCCTAGGCCGCAGCCCCTCTAAGGCTTGCGGCAGCCCCTTGGGCCTCCTCTCCCCTGGCTGTGAGGCCTACTTGGCCTCTTGGCCTTAGTCGTAGGCCTATTAGGCCCTGCATTGCCTCTTTTAGGCTCCTTTTAGCCCTCATTTGACCCTCATTCATCTTTGATTGGTCACTTAACCTCTGAAGCTAATTCATTGGTGGGTTTTGCAGAAAAATTGGCAAAAAACTTGTGTTTTCAGGTGGCATACCCATTGGCAAAATTTGGGAGAAGTTGGAAAAAATTATTCTAGGCCAAGAGTTTGATCTCTAAACCCTATTTTCTCTCATTGTTTTCTACAACTCTCTGAATATATTCATAATAGTGGTAAAAATTGAATTTGAATGCCCTCAATTCATCTAAAAGTTACGTAGAATTCACTAGCTAATTATTGCATAAATTGGGTAGCTTTTAATTGACTAGTTCTCATTGATGTATTGATTGTCATGACATAATCGAATATGATCTTAACAATGACATAAGTGAATTTTCATGGTTTACGTCTTCATTTGAAGTGTTCTTAAGGAAGTAAGTGATTTAGGATTGTTTAATGCATTTGGCATAAGAAAAAAATCATTAGTAGCTCATTGTTTTAATGATTATCTCACTGTCATTATAATTGCTTATTTATGTCACTAAATATCATAAGATCATAAGTAACTTGAAGTATTTTCAATAATTCATGCCTTCTTGTTAGAAAGATTTTTTTTTCATTATCTAATATGCTTGTTGACATTGGTAATATTGGATAAGAAAACTAACACTTGTTTGTCCTTTGTGAGCTTACTCATAATCTTGTCAATTTTGCACTAATTGGCTTACTCTCTAAAGGCACATTAACATCATAATCTAATGATATTGGTTACCTAATTGAAATGAATCTAAAGATATAAGTGTTCTAGGTTTAAGCATTGGAGTATCTTATTTCAAATTTTCTTTGAGCAATCTTTGCAGTGTTTTGGGCATCTAAGTGATATTTACTTAAAGGATTTTAATCTAATTAAATAGCACCGATAATTGGAGTTAGGAAACATTGGTATTTATCTTGGAGATTTCTAATTATTTCATGTATCTTGAGTAATTGGCATATCTTGAGAAATTCCAAATTGGTTGACATCTTGTATTGATCTAATTGATCTAATTATTGCAAGTAGATACCTATTTTGGTCTTTCTATTTTGGTGAATCATTAAGCATTGTGGTATCTTGTTAAGCATTGATCAAATTATTCTAAGTGCTCTAATTATCATTGAACAAGTTATTACGAGATTTGAGCACATCCCTAGTTGTTGAATAATTGAGGGCATTGTTGTATCTTGTTGACACATTCTTCTTTTGGTTAAAATATTGTCTCTTGATTTTTATTAATAAGTACTCATTGTCATAATTAAATGTTAATCATATCTAAAGTACTTAAACATTAAGAAATCTTAACCTAAGAATACTCATAACCCTTGCACAAAATGCTAAGTCTAGTTGCATTAATATCTTACCTCCAAGCATAAGCTTGGTTGATAGATATTTAAGTCCCCCCTTTCTCAATTTAGCTCGAGGAACTTAGACCCTCTTTAATGGTTAACACAATGACCTTGCAGTTGTCAGAGCCACGGTCTCTGCAGCGCCGGAGGCATCGGATGGTTGGAACACAGCGAGAGGTATCATTAACCAAGCTTTTGTTTGTTTTTCGTTGGCTTCCATCCCACAACCTACTTTAGAGACTAATTCCAAAATAGTTAAGAGGAAGGTTAAACCTAGAATAAACATATAACTAAAAGTAACCAAGATTCTTGCATCACACCTCGGTCTTAGGATTTGCATAGCATATAGGTTAGTGAAGCATCCAAGTATCGATTTTCCATCCAGATACTTGGCATTTAATTGGTAAGAAGCAAGAAGTTAACTCCATAAGACACTCGTCTCACAATTCAATTCAATATAATCTTTAAGCCTTGCTAAAATTAACGAAGTACCTATGCCACTCAATCGTGTCCCTCGGAGTTGTTGGTTGCAAACTTGTCTTTCAACTTCACATTTCCATAGGGACTACCCCCCATAGCCTGTTGTTGGGAGATAGCTAGAACGGAGTGGGTGAGGATCAAAGTGACAACCCAATCCCCAAGTCGTTGTCGCAGTGCCTATACAATCTGAGTGATAACAATTCCCAATGACACTAGTTGTAGGATGGATTCAAACACATCTTTTGAATAGATTGGAGAAAATTGTTGTTTTTAGGTGTCCCCTACTTTATAGGAGACATAATTCTAAGGATTTTATGGTGGTATTGATTACATATTCAAAATCTTTATGAACGCAAGATTCCGATAAGGCTTCTCTGGCTGGCATGCATGGTACTTATTATTTTTAGTAGATTTGGTCTAGAGACTTGCATGTCAAAGGTAATGGTATATTTAAAATCCTTGTGAGATTCTAAGTCCAATGAGCTACTTATGGGTGCTATGTTTGCACTTTTTGTTTTTAGTAGTGGTTGCATGCCATCTTATATCATGGATTTCAATTCCTTACTAAAAGATGAATCCAAAGAGTATGGTTTCATAAGATTATGAACACTTCCATTTTTAGCATTAGTTCCATGTCAGGTTTGATTACATATTTGGAGTCCCCATTGCGTTCTAAATTTGATGAGAATGGTTTCATCAAAGTCTGCGGCATTTTTATTTTTAGTAGTATTGGCATGGCAGACAACAAATTTGGGTTCCCTATTAAATTTTGAGTCTAATGAGTATAATATTGTGGATATGCAACTAGATTTCTATTTTCAGTTGTGCTTATTTTTAGGCATTGTATATATGGTAGGGTCCCCTTATTTGTTCTAGACAATTTCTGTTTTTTCCTCTTTTTGAGGGTGGCTACTATTTTTGGCATGTCTACTTATAACAGGGTGATGTGGCAGTTTTGATGTTACACATGGCTGCTCATGAATTGGACAATTGGCGAAATTATAGATGAGTCATCAGTCATATAACAAAGTTCATGGGTGTGACATGGCAATAAAAGCAATTTATTTCCTCCGCCATATTTTTCTCTCTCCTGCATTTTGGTTTCCTCCTTTCCCTCCTATCGCAATCCTATTTTCCCTTCCCTCACCTCAGTCTTTCCCCTTCCTTTTCTCCCTCCTTGTTTCCCTCCACCCTTTCCTCATACAAAAAAGCATGTATATCACTCAATAGCTCGAATTTTTAAAATTAATTAAGTCGAATTTACTAAAATTTGATTGAGGAAAATACCTTAACTGAAATTCCTTGGAGATAATAATAGCCAAATTGACCTTCGCTAAAATTACTTGGAAGATATTTTTATCATAGTGGAACTTAAATGAAATACACCAAAAAGCTTTTCACCCCGGTAGAAATAGCTAAAATTGTGTTCAAGGATATTTTTATCTCACTACTCTACTTCAGTTAAACTCAAACAAGGGTCCCAACCAGATTTTCATCTATAATTTGAGCTCAGTTGACTCAACCATGTGCACTAATAGCCAATTATGGATAATTCAACGTCCTCTTCTCATTGGTATGAATTGAGGAAATGGGAGGGAAAAAACATTATAAATATAGGGAAACCAAACATACAATTTGAATTGTCTTGAGCAAGTAGCAACAGTACTTTCCTGTCTCGATATTCTTTTTTTCTTCCCTCTTCTAGATATTATTTGTGTCTAAATATCATTGTCTTCAATTCTCTAATAGTCGTCTTGGTGCAGCCAGCCTCTTGATCCTTGGGGAATTAAGCTCATTTTGATCCACTCCATTTCTGCGGGTTTCTTTGATGTCTCAATGGTATCTTTTGCAATTTGATACAAGTTTTTAAGCTATTTTTTTTTTGTAAAATCTGCCGTAATTACGCTTTCTATCTATGTTTTTCATACAAAACGCTGATTTGCTAGAAATTATTCCAGACTCTTAAAAATTTTACAAACATGTTTGGCCACTAACTATTATTTTGTTGTTTTTCTCATGTTATGTTGCAGATTTATAGGTCAAAACAACAAGTACTAAGACTAGACACACCCTCTTGGCATTCACCAGCCCAAATGAAAAGGGAGATTTGTTAGTGACACTTAAGGCATATTTTTCTATATGTTACTCTAATTTCTACAAGTGATTTTAAAGATCTAGAAATTTGTGCTAACAAAACCAAGCCCTGAATACAATGTCAAAAAATATCTATCCAGACCCGAGGTGAATAACTACCTTATGATCTCAGGAAATAAAACTTTTATTAAATTTTTAAATTAAACGGAAAATGATCTCAGGAAATAAAACTTTTACTCAATTTTTAATTTAAACAGAAAATGATCTCAGGCAATAAAACTTACAGAATTTTTAAATTAAATAGAAAAACATCAGACTATAAATTAATTGCATAATGGCTGGAAAATTGTTAGATTTTCCATTACATCAAAAACTGCAGGCATTACTAAATTTCTTACCAATTATCGTTACATTTTTAGTGGTGTCAGGGTGGATCCCAGAGTGATGGTTAGTCCACGTGAATGATTCTCAATGAGACCAATGTGAAAATCCACACCTCTTTTAAACTCAAATCGGGGAATCAAACTTGGGCCAAGGCTCTAATATCATGTTGAGGTATTCCGTTACACCAAAAACTGCAGGCATTAGTAAACTTTCTACCAATTATCATTACTTTTTTTAGTGGTCTCAGAGTGGATCCTAGAATGGCGATTAGTCCAGGATTACCAAAAATATATCAGCAAAAACAAAAATACACAAAAAAAAAAATTGTACTGCCTTTCAAATCAATTTTTCATTATTTTTTTCAAAACCTACAAGGGTTTTAAAGAGAGAGTCCAAACAGGTTGGTAGAATTTTAAAATATCTGTGGAAAAACCTGTTATCAGTTTTTTGGAAAAACAACGTTCGGACTAGCTTAGTGAGTCCGTCATCAAGGCAATGTGATCTGCATTTTGAGAAGAGAGAGCGTGAAAGCATGGAGCAAAATGCAGATCACATTGCCCTGATGATGGACTCACTAAGCTAGTCCGAAACGGTGGTTTTCCAAAAAACTGATAACAAGTTTTTCCACAGATATTTTAAAAATAAGTTCCTCAACTGAAAAAACTCTTCCCACCAGAAAAAAGGAAATCAACAGCAAATCCCTAGCAGCTGTACGGCCATGTATGATCACTAAAAATGTATTATCACTAAAAAAAACTCGACCTACACTCTAAAAATCGATTGAGATCATATGGCATCCTTATTCCTTGAAATTGTATGGCCTTCACAAATCTGGCTGAAGTCGATTTCGCTTTACTGCTTTGTTTCCCACTACTTGTCAGCTTGCACACTGAGTGAATTTTTTTTTCTCTTTGCAACTAAGTTACTGTGCCACTTTTTCTTCTATCTTGCTCTGTCTTTATAATTTTGCGTTGATGACTATTCTAAGTCTCCACAATTTTAATCTGTCATTAAGATCAACGATAGAGATTTAATCTCAATCTCAATAATCAAAAGTGGAAATTTATTTAAATCACTACTGCTATTAAATTACACTTTATTAGACTTTTCGTAACTTGAAATTAAAGTCTCTTCGTCTCTTCCATCTAATAAAGTGAATTACAAATAGAGAGGACTCAAACGACTTGCCACACATTTGACACAAAACCTGTGCACAAGTTCCTGTCTGAGCTACAAACATCAACATCGGTTCTGTGGCAGCATTGTCATATTTTGCGCTGATCTAACTAGAGTTGTTGTTCGCTTTACTGTTTTTTTTTCAGAAAAAAAAGCGTAACCGTAATATATTCATATAAGAAAATTACATAAAGCAAATGCAAAAAACATATACTGAAACATTCATATAAAAAGATTAACTAGAGTTGTTCGCCTTGTTCGCCTTACTGTTATTGTTGTTGTTGAGAGAGTTTTCCATTGTCACATCCCGACCCTCAGAGGAAAAATTGTCCCTCTGCAATTGGTCCCTTCTACGAGAAAAAGTATCTCTCTCTGTTGAAACATCTGTATTTGAAATTTACAACAAGACACGATAGTACTGCTTATGGTTTCCTGAATTTTAAACGAAGGATTCTAAGCAAATATTTCTGCCAGTTTCTAGCGATATATTTCTGTCTCTGCTACCGTATTTTAAGGTTTCAATTTATAAGATTGTATTTGTGGTAGGAAAATACTGCTGCTTTGAGGACTACTCTTCATCTGCATAAGAAAAACACAACTCGTTGGAATAGAAATCGGTTAAGAGATAATATTGGTATCCCATTCTTGAGGATATAGGGATTGGGGGATTGGGCACTTTAAAAATAAAAAATTTAAAAATCCCAGTAACAACAATACTGCAAGAAAATAAATTCAAATGGAATAAGTCATTTGAAAAAAAAAAGAACTTTCAATACACCACACATGTGTTTCTTTATTTATCATTTAGTTCCCTTTCCCTAACTTACCTTTGATACAAGATAGGCTATGTTGTATGTGATTCTAATATTGATATGCGAGTTCTGTACAGGCCCAAAGCCATCGTCTTGATGCTGACTAGTTACAATTTTTGAAAATTACATATATCATATAATACAGATAACTAAAATAGTCTGATAACTAAAATAGTCTGATAGGAAAGAGTCACTCCCACATATCTTTTAATTCCTCTCTTTTTTTCAATAGAATGCTTCCTTTGACTATCTATATAAACAGTAAATTATGGGCATTTTACATGAAAAAATAAAAAAAGACATTTGGATAAACAGTAAATTATGGGCATTTTACATGAAAAAATAAAAAAAGCCATTTGGAAGTTGCCACTAGGGTAGACCAAAACAGGTCACAGGAAAGACCTCACTACCAAAATCATCCAAGCACTTTCAACAAAATTGCCATTTCGGTAAATACAGTATGACTAATAAAAATTCATGTCGCATTAAAAATCATAAATCCAGCCTTTTAGCACACAGAAAGAATCACAAACATAATGATCCGTAAAGCAGGGATTCCTCATTCCAGTAATTCTTTATTATTTTATTAAACATTTATTCAAAAGAATAAGATAAAGTTCTTATTAGAAAAACAGGGAATTGATGCCACAGATCGGCACCTATGAATACATAAGATGATATAACTTATATTGTGAAGCACGGTTCTGTGCCTAGTGTGTTCTACTTGTCTGGTTCCTTCAACATTTTCTATTCAAACAATATTTTCATCACCCAAGGGGGTTTTGATATCGTGATATGACTCAACATAACAGATGCCTTCGACTAGACAAAATCAGAATATCTTAAAGTACTTATGTACAACGGATAAAAGCTTTCCGTGTATTGCTGTACCTTATTGTGAAGTAAAACTGTGATCAGCAATCTAATCTAGGCTTGATACGAAGATTTAATCCATCTTCAGTCATATGGAGTGTCAGTGAGGGACGATATTTCACTTCCTTACCTTCAACAGCTTCAAATTTGAAGAAACGTACAAGCACAGCAGCAAAAATCTTCATTTGCATGTATGCAAAGTCCTTGCCAAGACAAATGCGAGGTCCAGCCTGTAAGTCAAGCACACACCTTATCGATTTCAAGGCATTACCTTAGGTACTTTTCAAAAGATTAACTATCGGGTTAGGAGACTTACCTGAAATGCAGTGAATTTGAATGGTGATTGAGGCGTAAAAACTCCATTCTGAAGCCACCTCTCTGGCCTAAACTCCTCTGCATCACTGCCCCAGAGGTATGTCATTCGTCCCATTGAGTAAGGGACATAATTGATTATATCACCTTTCTTGACTTTGAATCCGTCGGGAAGGATGTCATCAGAAACTACATATTTTCCATCCTGCAAATTGTGTTTTGTCAATTTATGATGAGCCCATACTCTTTGATCTTTAAATCAATATTATATGTGTTTTGTCAATTTATGATGAGCCATACTCTTTGATCTTTAAGTCAATATTAAATGGAGAACGATGATGAATATAGGAGGTATTCTATTCAAAAGGTACAACCATTTCTGCACTTCTAATTTAAGCATATAGGAATCCAAAAATCAAATAAACTTATCCATACTATTGAAGTCATAAAAGAAATTGGTTTGGGCAAACCCACATATGCAACGAAAATATGAATATAATATTCCGCCATGTATCATAAAAGAAATTGGTTTGGGCAAACCCGCAAATGCAATGAAAATATTAATATAATATTACGTTATATATCCTCTATCCTAACTAATGGAATTCCAGTGCATGCTAACAAGAGGAGAAACAAGACTAACAAGACACAATTATTGATGGACAATGATCAGTCAAAAGAATGTTGGAGATATACCCAAATGACCGAACATTAATACGCGTCTTACCACAGGAACAGCTGGGTGTAGGCGCAAGGCTTCTGATAAAGCTGCTTGAAGATAGTGCATGTTATCCAATACTGATTGCGTCAGACTTTGAGAAAACATATTTATAGATTCTTCAATTGACATACATTCATTTTCCTTGACCAGGCCACAAATTTCTTGCAGAATTTTTCCTTCAACATCTGGATTTTTGCAAAGCAAATGAAAAAACCAACAAAGGGTAACTGCTGTTGTGTCCCGGCCAGCTATCATGAAATTCAGAATAATATCTCGGAGATACTTGTCCGAGCAATTCTCTGGGTGTTTCTCACTCAATGCAATAAAGCGAGACAATATATCTGGTTTTACCTGTAAAAATATTTAAACCCAGTGACAAAGAAACAAGGTCATGAGTTCCAGCAATAAACTAGTCAGAGAAAATGTGAAAAGAACAATTAGATAGTCTGCTTGCATAAGTTACTAAGACAGGTGTGAGGATTCTCTTACATAGTTATTTTGGACGGAAATCTCCTTTCTTCTCTTCTGAATGACCTTGTAGACAAAATCATCCACTGTTTTGATGCTTTCCTTCATGGTGACTTCTGACCCAATATTGAAGTATCGTTTTAATTTCCAAGAAAGATCAACATAACGCCACAAAAGCATAGCATTTGCAGTATCAAAAGCCTCTGCAAAAGATGCCTCTGCTCCAGAGTTGGCCTTTGATAAGCTGTTGATTTCCACCCCAAAGCCCAGTTTGCAGATTGCATCCATTGTTGATTTCAGTAAAAGACCCTATTGCCATTTATCCCTGTCAAATTGTGATTCTGCCCCATACTATTTTGCCAGAGTATTCACACAAGGATATATACAGAAATACAGAGAGAAATTAATGTGAAAAGAACTCCCATCTTAGGGATGCCCTCTAGCAATAGCTTGTAATCTATCACATGGATATCAACTGCAATCCCAAAAGGACCCTAGGGGCTAATATGAGTAATCGTTTTCTCACAGGGCACAACGCCTTCTTCCTTGGAATTTCAAGAGGCAGCCATTGGTCCATTAACATAAAAGTCATTGGTAACTTGTTAGTAAGTCTTGAAACTGCAATTTCATATATATAGTTTGAACTTTGAGGCCTCAGAGATCCTTTCTGAATATCTAAATGGAGAGTAGCTCAACCATCAACTATTTTGAATTATCCAGGAAGTCATGGAATCCATTCTCACTTTCTGAATATCTAAATGGAGAGTAGCTTAACCATCAACTATTTTTAATTATCCAGGAAGTCATGGAATCCATTCTCACTGAGGCCTACAGGTTTACTAGCTACTATTTTGGCTGGCAGTGAATACAGCCATCTCTCCAGAAAGCCATAGGGTGCTGGTAAGGTACTAGCTTCCTGGACAATGATCAGTCAAAAGAATGTTTGTGATACCTAAATGACCTTAGAAATATCCGCGTTTTACACAGGAACAGCTGGGTGTAAGCGCAAGGCTTCTGATAAAGCAGCTTGAAGATAGTGCATGTTATCCAATACTGTGTGCGTCAGACTTTGAGAAAACATAATTATAGATTCTTCAATTGACATTATATTCATTCTCCTTGACCAGGTCACAGATTTCTTGCAGAATTTTTCCTTCAACATCAGGATTATTGCAAAGAAAATGAAAAAACCAACAAAGGGTAACTGCAATGTGTCCCGGCCAGCTATCATGAAATTCAAAAATAATATCTCGGAGATACTTGTCGGAGTAATTCTCTAGGTATTTCTCACTTAATGCAAGAAAGCGAGACAGTATGTCTGGCTTTACCTGTAAAAATATTTGAAGCCAGTGACACAGAAACAAGTTATCGAGTACCAGCAATTAACTAGGTCTCGAGTACCAGCAATTAACTAGTCCGAGAAAATGTGAAAAGAACGATTAACGTCTGACATAAGTTCCAAACCAAGACTAAGACTGGTGTGAGCACTCTCTTACATAGTTATTCTGGACGGAAATCCCCCCTCTCCTCTTTTGAATACCTTGACAAAATCTTCCACTGTTTTGATGCTTTCTTTCATGGCGACTTCTGACACAACATTGAAGTGTCGTTTTAATTTCGATGCAAGATCAACCTAACGCCACAAAAGCATAGCATTTGTAGTATCAAAAGCCTTTGCAAAAGATGTCTCTGCTCGAGAATTGGTATTTGATAAGCTGTTGATCTCCAACCCAAAGCCCAGTTTGCAGATTGCATCCATGGTTGATTTTAGTAAAAGACCCTACTGGCATTTATCGCTGTCAATTTATGGTTCTGCACCATATTATTTTTCCATAAAGTATTCACACAAGGATATATAGAGACATACAGAGAGATTAATGTGAAAAGAGATCCCATCTGAGGGACATGATCTCTAGCAATAGCTTGTAATCCATCACATGGATAACAACCGTCCAAGAGGGTCCTTAGGGACGATATGAGTACTTGTTTTCTCAAAGGGCACTTCCCCTTGTTTCTTGGAATTTCAGGAGGCAAACATTAACGCAAGAGTCAGCAATACGTTTTGAAACCATAACTTCAAACTTTTATATATGGTTTAAAGAAAAGTCTTGGATACTATCATCTTCTATATATCTCTTCTATATATCACGTACCACGATGGGATAATTCAAGCATCAGCCGTTATCTCCTCCAATGGACTCATTAGATTTGAACTCGTGAACTAAGACTTTTATGTGTCATCCGTGTTAGCAATATACATACATAAGGTGAATGATAGTAAATTGTTGTAATCCCTGAAGATTAGCACAATTAACTGTCATTTACCTAAGTATATTGTTGATGTAGAAGTCTTATGTTACAAGTTCAAATCTAACTAAGTCCATTGGAGTTACCAATAATGATTGTGGTTGATGGTTGAACTACCCCATCTAAATATTTGGAAGATGAAGGGATCTTGAGGCTATATGAGGCCAATATTTGGAAGATGAGTGGATCTCGAGGCTATATATAAGCCCTATGGATAGCTTGGTTGGTTCAACTCTTTCCACTATGGTGTAATTCTCAAAGCAGTCATAGAATCCATTCTCACTAAAGCCTACAAACTTACTAGCTATTATTGAGGTCTCCTAGATGCTATTGTGGTTGGCAATGAATACAGCCATCACTTTGGAAAACCACAAGATGGTGGTAAGGTACTAGCTTACTCACTTTGAACACTTCAAGCTTACTCACTTTGAACATTTCATACAACTGAAATTTATATCAAACTGCAAGGTGTTGATACAACACTCTTTTCTCATTTTTAACACTTTGTAGACCAGAAATATGTGTGTGAGAGAGAGTAAGTTAATAAGTAGACAATACAACTTATTTTCAGTTGCATTTTTTTCTTATGGTTTTTATCTCATATTAAGATGATTTAAATCATCAAAATTTCTAAGGCTGGAACTTAACATTACTGAAAAAAGACAAAATCACCAAAAACTTGTAAAACAAAATCACCAAAACATTGTGAAAAAAGACAAAATCACCAAAACATCTACAATGGAACTTTAATTTATTGAAAGGAAAAAAAACACACTAGAAATTGAGTTTGTCCACTTATTAAGTCACTCCATACACCAGAGGGGAAAATAACAAATACAATTTTAAATATAAATTTTCGGCATGCACGAGTGTTAGGGTAGTTACGTAAACTTGACTTGATCAAGTTACCAAAGGTTTTAAAGCTCCAGGTTTATGGGAATCCATGGTTTTGCCCATAGAATTCATATAATGTATCCTATTTATAGGCGGAAACACTTCATGTTAATTTATCCTTTGGGCCCACTGGGATCCAAAACAATGGTGTCTTTAAACGCCACCACTTCTTCTTGTTTCGTGAGCCTAACAACCGGTATCAGAGCATAGTGAATATGAGAGAAGTTGTAGTTTGTTGATTAGGGCCTGGAGTTGAGAATGAAGCGTGAATGGGCTGGTAAAGTAAGTGTCAGGACCAGGTTGAAGTTGTAGTGTGTTGATTAAAGCCTGGAGTTGAGAGTGAAGCGTGAATGGACTGGTAAAGTAAGTCTCAGGACCACTGAATTAGGTTATAGAGGTCCTAGAGAAGCTGCTAGGAAAATATTGTACATTATAGTAAAAGGTTATAGTGGCCATGATAAAGGAGAATGATGACCACTAAATTGATTTTAGTTGTATTAATGAGAGAGTGCAAATAATGTTGAAAGACTAGGTCGAGATATGGATCAACAAAGCTAGAGATGTAGCAAGAGAGTGGTTGTATGGACGAAAAAACAGAAATGGAGTCTATGGCTTGAAGTTTTATGGAGGTGATAAGAGTCACACTGGTCTGTGAACACCCTAAGCGTTTTTGGTCCAAGTTATGAAATCCTGCCATACATAGGAAGTTGTAAGACTTATTGTTCAAGCAGGAGCACGGATTGTTGTAACTTGTAAGACCTTAAGACTTTGATGAGGCATCCATGTAGTGTAGTGGTACATGGAATCGTCAAGCTATGGAATGGACCACTTGGATAGGTACTAGGGTGGTAGGTGTATAGGTATCCTAGCTTGAGTAGGGAATATGACATCTCAGTTGAGATGGTTGATGAATGATTGAAACCAGGTTAAAGTTCCTCAGTCATGTTTAAGGGGGGATTGTTAGGGTTGTTAGATAAACTAGACTAGGTCAAGTTACTGAAAGTTTTTGAGTTCAAGGTTTATGAGAACCCATGGTTTTGCCCATGGTATTCATCTCTAATGTAACCTGTTTGAAGGTAAAAAGACTCCATGTTAATTGATCCTTCGGACTAGTGAAATCCCAAGCAACATCATCTTTAGACACTACCACTTCTCTTGAATTCATGATCCTAACACAGAAATGAAAAGAAGAAATGCAATTTTAACTATAAATTTTCAGAGAAAATCAGCTAATAGGTAAAGGATTTATCATGCCTGCATCTCTACTGCTTGCTTTGCTCCACAAGCTTCCAAAAGAATTTTGGAAAGTTTTACTACATTCTCTCGGAAAGCAACACTGCTGGAGTCCTTCAACACTTTGGTAGAGAACTCAAAACTAGCTAATTTTCGCTGTTGTCGCCACTGCTCACCATCAACGCTGAAAATGCCATCCCCGAAAAGGTCTTCCATAATATCATGGATGAACTTTCCCTATGAATTTTTCAAAATTACATTAATCACAACCACAAATATAAAACCATGGTTGAACTTTCCCTATGAATTTTTCAAATTACATTAATAACAACCACACATATAAAACTATGGCTAGATATATCTGAAGCAATCACTTCCATGTAACAGAAGCTGACCTTGACGTAGTTTGCAAAATTAAATCTAAGAATGTGCTCCACATTTGCAGGATCTGTGGTACAAACGCAGCTGAAAGTAGGATAAGATATCCTGTAAGTTTTGTAGCGTCTGTGATGATCACAAAGATAGTCATGTAAGCGTTTGAAATTGATGATGAGAGAAACAACGGTTGCAGCCACAGGATGGCACAGGTCGCCGCTCCATTTCATTTTGAAATATAGTATCACCAACAAAGCCAACGCTATTGATACCGTCGCATATTCTACGTTCCAATCCATTGTTTCTTCTGGTAAGACAGACATGAATGTGATGAAATGAAATGGGTGCAGGGAATTGTCTGGATTATGCTACTTTAGGAAAAAAATAAAGACTTTGGTGCAAGGAATTGTAACACTCTGCATGCCAGACTTGCTTGGAAGAGGTAGAGTCTATGTGGGGAACTTCCATGCGCTGAACGGAACCAGGTGCCTGTGCTCAGCCCAAAACTAGAGATCACTGTCAAATCGCATGTTACAGAATATCTGATTTGATTTGAATGTGTCCAGCAGGCTTGAAAGTGACTTACCGCGTTAAGTGTGTCTCCTACTTTGACATGAAAAAAACAGGAGAGTTGTCTGTAGCATAAAATAAAGTTTAAGATATTTAAATTTTATAGAAAGTGATATCATCAAATTTATTTTATTATATATTTTGCAGTCTGAAAAATAAGTTATTACATTTTGTTAAATTATAATTATTTAATTTTTAATTTATTAATGAAAAATTAATATAATATTGGAGATTGTTAACCACGCAAATCATCATATATATATATGGATGAAGATAATTTTTTTAATTAAATTGAGAAAAAAAAATATATATATATTTGGGGACGTTAACCACATCATCACATATATATATATATATATATATATATTATATATATATATATATAATATATTTTGTGAAAATTGATTTTTTAATTAAATTGAAAAAAATATATGATTATTTTTAATATAATTTTTTATTTTTTATTTTTATTATTATTAAATTTTTGATGAAAAATGAATTCCCCTCAAACATTTAATCTTATATAATTAAATTACACTTTTACATTTCACATATAAATCAATAAAAAATTAAATATTTTTTTTTTTTAAAATTAAAACTAATCTCAATAATAAAACATAATCTAAAACTAATATCAAACCAAATTAAATTCCTTTTAAACCTTTAAAAAAAAACAGAATGACCACTAATTTCTGAGAAAGAAATGAGTCACCAACGCTAAATAAAACAAGCTACATAGTAGTTAAATAAAACAAACTACATAGTAGTTAAATAAAACAAGCTACATAGTAGTTAAATAAAACAAAGCTACATAGTAATGAGTACATGCTGCCATATTTAAAAATAGTGAAATTAAAGTATAATATTATAAAGAATTGGAACAATAGAAGTCTATATAAATACATGAAGAAAAGGAAAACAAAAACTAAGAAAAAGAAAGGTAAAATTAGAATATTAGAAAAATATTTACAATAACATGTTTAATACAATATAAAACAAAATACTTTTAATATAGAAAATCTTAAATAAAATAACATAAAGTGTCTATAAGTGTAGAAATTGAAAACGAAAAATAAGAAAAAAAAGTAAAATTAGAATATTAGAAAAATATTTACAATAACATGTTTAATACAATATAAAACAAAAATAGCCCACAGGGCTTTGGATTGACGGTGAATGGGTGCCTTGTTAAGGCACTCCTTGCGATAGGTCACCGGTTCAAATCCCCCGTGGGTACTTAGGTTAGTCTTAACGTAAAAAAAAAAAATATAAAACAAAAATACCTTTAATATAGAAAATCTTAAGTAAAATAACATAAAGTGTCTATACATGTAGAAACTGAAAACGAAAAATAAGAAAAAAGTAAAATTAGAATATTAGAAAAATATTTACAATAACATGTTTAATACAATATAAAACAAAAATACCTTTAATATAGAAAATCTTAAGTAAAATAACATAAAGTGTCTATACATGTAGAAACTGAAAATGAAAAATAAGAAAAAAAAAGGTAAAATTAGAATATTAGAAAAATATTCACAATAACATGTTTAATACATTGTTTAGAGGATTTTCGGCGAAATCACATAGATAATCATTTGTCGACGCGTTTCGAACCAACTAGTGTGGTTCATCGTCAGGACAAGTTGAAGAACCAGAAATCACATAGATAATCATTTGTCGACGCGTTTCGAACCAACTAGTGTGGTTCATCGTCAGGACAAGTTGAAGAACCAGATCCGCCTTATCATGTTAAATAGTCTGAGCAGAGATTACAACGGCTAGTTAACGAACCAACTAGTGTGGTTCATCGTCAGGACAAGTTGAAGAACCAGATCCGCCTTATCATGTTAAATAGTCTGAGCAGAGATTACAACGGCTAGTTAACGGCTAATTTTGGCTAAGTTTGACTAAGAGACCCAGGTCAAAAATTAAAACTAAAATTAATAATATAAT